>CAAKHB010000265.1:0-13218 GCA_901007665.1 Aeoliscus strigatus | reverse complement strand
CAAAAGAGAGAAGAACACTTGATAACTTACAAGAGTGGAGGCAGGTCTACACAGATAGATTATATTCTATTTAGAAGAGGTCTTCTGAGGGAGGTCAGCGACTGTAAGGTGGTGCCAGGAGAGAGTGTAGCCAAACAAAATAGGATGGTAGTGTGTAAGATGGTGATGGAGGTGAGGAAAAGGAAGAGGGTGAAGACAGAGAAGAAAATCAAATGTTGGAAATTGAGGAAAGAGGAATGTTGGGAAGAATTCAGGAAGGAGGTGAGGGCAGTGCTGGGCTGTGTTGAGGAATTCCCAGATGATTGGGAGGCTACGGCAACAGTGATTAGGGAGACAGGTAGGAAGGTGCTAGGTGTGGCCTCAGGACAGAGAAAGGAGGACAAGGAAACCTGGTGGTGGAATGTTGAGGTGCAGGAGTGTGTACAGAGAAAGAAATTAGCGAAGAAGAGATGGGACAGTGGGAGAACAGAAGAGAACAGGCTAGAGTACAAAGAGAGGGCAAGGGAAGTGAAGAGGGAAGTGGCCAAGGCCAAACATAAGGCAAATGAGGAGTTGTATGAGAGGTTAGATACAAAGGAAGGGGAAAAGGAGTTGTACAGGTTGGTGCGGCAGAGAAATCAGGCTGGGACGGATGTACAGCAGGTTAGGTTGATTAAGGACAGAGAGGGAAGTGTCATCACCAGTGAGGAAAGTGTGTTGAAGAGATGGAAAGAATACTTTGAGGAATTGTTAAATGAAGAAAACGATAGGGAACATAGGAATGAGGAGCCAGAAATTATTAGGAAGGAGGTTGATCAGATTAGAAAGGATGAAGTCAGGAAAGTTTTATAAAGGATGAAGAGTGGCAAGGCAGTGCTTAGGGGAAGTGTCAGTAGATTTTCTGACTAGGTTGTTTAACAAAATATTAGACAGTAACAAGATGCCTGATGAGTGGAGGCAGTGTTCTGATACCAATTTATAAGAAGGGTGATGTACAGAATTGTAGTAACTACAGAGGGATAAAATGGATGAGTCATACTACGAAGGTTTGGGAAAGAGTAGCTGAAGCCAGGTTGAGACAGGAAGTGGAGATTTGTGAACAGCAGTATGGTTTCATGCCTAGAAAGAGCACCACAGATGCAATATTTGCACTGAGGATGCTGATGGAGAAGTACAGAGAAGGTAGGAAGGAGCTGCATTGTGTTTTTGTAGATTTAGAGAAGGCATATGACAGGGTGCCAAGAGAGGAATTGTGGTTTTGTATGAGGAAGTCAGGAGTGTCAGAGAAGTATATTCGCTTGGTGCAGGACATGTATGAAGGTAGTAGAAAAGTGGTGAGGTGTGCTGTTGGAAGGACAGAAGACTTTAAGGTAGAGGTAGGACTGCATTAAGGATCGGCCCTGAGCCCCTTCCAGTGTTGCCAACCTAGCGACTTTGTCGCTATTTTTAGCTACTTTCTGGACCCCCCTAGCGAGAAAATTAGACAAAAGCTTCGATTCTCTTTAGGAGAGACCAGGATGGACAGGAATGAGTTCATCAGAGGGACAACACAGACAGGAAGGTTAGGAGAAAAAGCTCGAGAGGCTAGATTGAGATGGTTTGTACATGTGCAGAGGAGTGACAGTGGACACATTGGTAAGAGAATGTTAGAGATGGAGCTGCCAGGTAGGAGACAGAGAGGAAGGCCAAAGAGGAGGTTTATAGATGCAGTGAGGGAGGATTTGGAAGTAGTTGGAGTCAGAGTAGAGGATACAGAGAACAGGGAAAGATGGAAATTGATGATTCGCTGTGGCAACCCCTGAAGAGGGACAAAGCCGAAAGGAGAAGAAGAAGAAGAAGAAGAAGCTGTGTGTGAATTACGCTGTATTGGCATGTATAGGTAGGTACCATATACCAGGGAATCACTGTAACCCCACCCAATGGAACTGTCTCTAAGTGTGAAATAATAAAACATAAATGATAAATAAGTAAATAAATAAAAAATACATTAAAATACATTAAAATACAGTGGTTTACAGAAACTTTCTTACATCAATAAACCTATGGATAATGGACAACTGTCTCCAGAGTCATGATGTCAAGAAGGAGTTTATCTCTGCCAAGGTGTACCACAACACATATTCTGAGGGCACCATAGTATAACCTCACATATCCTTACTTAAATAAATTCCCACATACACACATTTTAATCATTTATTCATGTCCACATAATGAACAATGCATACAGGGACACAAATACTAAGGCACAGATCAGAATACACCAACAACTCCACTGGACAATGTTTTTTCACCTCCAGAATGTCCCTTATGGGAACACGTAGCAGCTTCTCTGCCAGATGTATTGCCAGTATTTGGTGAGACTCTGCGCTTCCTTCTTTGACAACCCAAGTAGTCGTAGGCCTCTGACAACCAACCTATGAGCATGTCCCAGGCTACTGAAAACAGGTAGTCTACACTAACTGAGATCTGAAATGGTATTCACCAGTGGTTGGTTTTTCATGACCTTAGTCATTGTCGCGGACATCGCTGCTTGGAACTACCCCTTTACATACCTTTGGTCACCTCATCATTATCAGTAAAACGTGTATCTGTTCAGCAACATGTCACTCTTCTGTGACCCCTGTAGAGGCCTGCTATCTACTAAAGAACAAAGAACCTTTTGGATAAAATGGCGCGAACGGCCATTTCCGACAGGAGAATGTTGATGTTAATCTGTGTCCCACATCCTGGATGGAATGGGGCCTCCTGCTTCACACCATAAAACCATCACTGAAGATGTAAGACAGTAACACGGGAGGAAGGTCTATCAACAAACCCTATCCACACCGGCATCTCGGGTCAAAAGGCCCAACACCCTGCATTCTTCCCACATTCTCAGGGACCACCAGCTCTGTGCTGTAGGTCTTAAATACTTTCACGCTAGAGACCTGTGCTGGAAGAACCTGAGACTCAATATAGTTTAATCCAAAGGACAATCATCTTGTGGACTGTTGAATATGTTGGTTTGTCGATTATGTATTTTACCGCAGTATAAGTCTTGTTTTCAGGCCTCTCAACATTTAATAAGAATGCGACAGTTGTTCTAATAATCAGTTTTCACCAGGACTTTCCACAGATCTCCAGGCACACAGTAACATGTTAGACGTATGTTAAGAATGATAGACTATTGTGATACTTTATTGGTCAAGTATGAACATTTGTCACACGTGATTCCATTACTTAATACTACACTGCAGTTTAGGTTACATCCCAACATCAGTGCATCTGTCACACACGTCTTCTTCTTTTGGCTTTGTCCCTCTTCAGGGGTTGCCACAGCGAATCATCGATTTCCATCTTTCCCTGTTCTCTATATCCTCTACTCTGACTCCAATTACCTCCATGTCCTCCCTCACTGCATCTATAAACCTCCTCTTTGGCCTTCCTCTCTGTCTCCTACCTGGCAACTCCATCTCTAACATTCTCCTACCAATGTATCCACTGTCCCTCCTCTGCACATGTCCAAACCATCTCAATCTAGCCTCTCTAGCTTTTTCTCCTAACCTTCCTGTCTGTGTCATTCAATTTAAATGGTGAATAATTTAAAGTATAATGTTCACAGACTCAAACATGGTGTTCAAAGGAAAGGTATGGCTATTCTTCTATCCAAATTTACAATCAAATTAGAGCTCTTTGTCTGTGAACAATTAGAATTATCACCACTGATTATCATCCACTGACCAAGTCATGCATATTAGTAACAGGAAACCTCCACTAGCCAGAAAACATTTGGACTTCACCCCAGTTTAAGTTCAGTTTTTCAGTTTTTAGCTGTTTTAGCAGTTTTGAGTTTTGTTTTAGTTGAGTTTGAGTTTTTTTTTTTTTCGTATTTATTTAACGCGTTCAGAAACTTTTTCAATGACTGTACTCCTAATTTCACCATTTTTGCATGTGAAACCAGTAATAGGCACACCAACCTTGTTGTTGATGATTTTTGACATTTTTGCTTTTTCGTGTAGTCACATTTATTTTTATAAGTTTGTCGCCTGGCCAGTGCACGAACCTTCTAAATTAAAAGAACATTTGACTCTGTGTTATCACGCTTTCAACGTCAACTCAGCACCTCGCAGTGAAACTGCTGATCCCAGCCGTCTGACATTCAACTGCAGCTTCCGCTAACCAGTGGCATCTCAAGGAGACACCCGTGGCAGGACCGAGAGCCAACCCCCACTGGATGCGTTTCACTTGCGTCGCGGCTCCGGTAGTCAGTCACGTGACCGACAAGTTTGCGCGGTGAAAACACGTATTATCGCACGAAACTACATGTATGTGTGACAAATCCAGGAAGAAACACAATGTCTCCAGGTGGAGAAGCAGAGGAGAGTCTGACTTAATTGTGTTTGACTTTTTTTTCTGTGTTTTGTGGTTTTACCATGGACAAGTAGCTTGTTAGTAAAATAAATACTCTTAAAAAATGAAAGTACTAGTGTGATAATACGTAATCGTGTGAAATACGATCTGACGTCAACGTCGAGCATTTTATTCTGAAAAGTAGTCGGATGTTTTATTTTGTTTCGGTGTTGGACTTCCTGCCCCGCTCGATGGATTTTGTGCCAAATTTATGGCACATGGCTCAGCTCCGGCATCCGTCAGAAATAGAACCTCTGCATATCTTCGACGTAGCACTCCGGACGACGCAATGCAACGCAGTCGGTGGAAATGGACACATTGATTAGAATGGAAACGTATTTGATCCGGTGCCGTGCTGGATCGGAGACACAACGCACACGCAGCCGGTGGAAATGGGGGGTGAAGGGTTGATGTCAGAAGGTTCATAACACGTCCAAATTTGATATACTCACGACGAAATTCCAACAAAATTCATAATTGAGCAATCCAAATTCTGTAGATTAGTGATCTTCTAATTATCAATTAGTTTATTTCCTCTTACACCATCTTCGATGAGACATACACACACACACAATACACTTCTAAACATATACTGTAAGTATCATTTTACTTGAATTACTCATTTCTTTCCCCTTTGCTTTCCTGTGTTATTGGTGTGTTCTGATTGAAATATAAATTTAACAGAATTTATTTCCTGTCAGTGTTTGTATTTTCTATTGTGGAATGAGGATCTATTGAGCTTTAGATTCATATGCTGCCCAGTGATACAATTATTGAAAAATGAAGGCTTCCTCTAGACTGGAGTCAAAGGTGCATGCCATCTCTTATACCGGCACCTCTTTGGGATTTTCGTTAATAATAACAACTGGTGTGTTAGCAGACAGGTGTGAAAAGAGATGCTGGTCATTACAGAGATGAAACATGAATGAATTAAAGGAAGTACCAGTGCGTACTTTTACTGAAGCTTGAATGTGGTGTGTTTTGTCCATCACTATTAGGTTTACTATTCTGTGGGCTGATGCAAGGAATGAGGAACCTGAGTGGAGGGAAGCCAAGTAGAGAGGTTAAATCTGGTAGGGAGAACCTGTAGTCTGCTTTTAATTGTGAATATGATGATGTCATCGGCTGTGGGGAGACATGTTAGTTTTCCCTGAAGTTTCAGTCCAGTCCAGTGTTGTAGGTTCATGAGAGTGCGTTTGTCCCCTCTGGATGTTGGGAGGTTTGTGCCTCTTTCAACCCTGTTATAAGGGTTTATTGGGCAGTTCCTCACTCTGATTGAGGGTTTATGACAGAGGGTGTAGCAATGTGTGTGTAAAATCCATCAAGTCAATTGTAAATTGTGATGTTGGTCCATAGAAATAAAGTTGAATTGAACTGATTTGAAATGAGAGAGTAAAGACACAAAATGTGCAATGACCTTAATTCACTGCTCCCATCAGTTTAAGGCAGGATAGAGTGATATACTCAGTCTTTAGTCTGTTGAAGCAGTCAAGTCATGTCTTACCTGGAGTGTGTCCAGCACAAAAAAGAGAAAATGAGAGAAAGACAAGAAGAAAAAAAAGCACAGAAACCTCTCTCAAGTGTATCAAGCGCATTGGTGGCGATATCTCTTACTTGGGTAATGTATTCATGAGTCCTGAATGGTAAAACAGTTCAGCGTGCTCTGGGGGGACAAATACTGTACATGATTCACTCTGTTGAAAGTTATGCAAGCAGGCAGGGTAGAGCATGCTTAATCGTACCCCTTTCTGAAACAGTGAAGATTTCACCTGGTTGAAGGCGGTTCGCCTCTTTGTCACAGCAGCGCTGAAATCCTCATCCTCAAGCAGCTCCGGCTATCTCCTTGAATGACTCCACCATTAACTGCCTGGGGTTGATGCCTTTAATTCCCGTGGGTAGACCAATCAATTTCAAATTCTGACGCTTTGAATGCGAAATCAGGTCTTCCACCACCACTCGAAGTGTGCCTTTTTCTTCCATTAATCCATTAGGGTCAGCTTGGTCCGCAGCTTGGCTACTTCTTCCCCCAGGCTTGTGATGCCATCCGAGTGGGACGTCAGGGATGTTTCCATCTTCGATATGATGGAGGTGTGTTTGGCCACCATTGTGATTAATTCTAGGTATGAATGAATCGGTGCCAGGGCCTTGTTCAGTGAGGTGTTGAGCTCTGCAGTCGCAGTTGCAGTTCTTCTGGATTTTTCCAGCTCAATAAAGAGCTTTTCTAGTGTCAGTGAGTGTGAAAAACGAAGATGGTAGCCATCTCGCTAGCGTCGTCTGAACTGAAGATAAGTTTGTTGTGACAGTTTTTTGCTGCACTGAGAGTACACTCAAAAGATAGATGTATTTAGAGAAATATATTGAAATGAGGTATACACCACATGTCTTTCTACTACATTGTTCAACTGTAAGTCCTCACTGCCTCTTTTTCCTGAGGGCACTGCGGAACCACCACTTGTCTTCAGCCATACTGGTGAACTTTTATTGTTGTGCGATTGATAGTGTCCCAGCTGCTCCCAGACTGGTATGGGAGCTACTCTGCTGTAGATTGCAAGGCGCTACAGCGAGTGGTAAAAACTGCTCTGCATGTCATTGGGACGACACTTCCAACCACTGAGTAGGTCCAGAGGAAATGCAGTCTACGTTGTGCTCATAGCACCTTCAAAGACTCTTCTCACCCTGACTATGGACTGTTTGCCCTACAGGGGCCTCTGCAGCAGGACCAGCAGACTGAGGAACAACTGTCTCCTATTAAACTGCCCCCCCCCATCTCCACAACAGACTGGATATTGAACAAGCATCAGATGACTACGAAGCAACTTTACAGGGTACCATTTGAACGGAACTCTGATGGAGTTGCGGTAAGTGGTGGTTCCCAAACTTTTTTGGCTTCAGTACCCCCTTACTTGATTTCTGAGTCCATGTATTTACTTTATCAGATTTCAACATTTTGCTGCAACAGAAAACTACAGCTTACAGTAAGATACAGTTATTATAATAATAATAATGTGGCAATCTTGGGTTCTTATAAGAAAACTCAGCTCTGTGCACCACTGGACTTCAGGAAACATAGCTCTTTATTATGCTATTATGCACACCAACAAACACATGAAAGCAGGGAGGTCATCAGCAAAACACTCACTCATGGTGCCAAGTGCTGTTTTCAGTTATTTTCTAACTGTCAGACTGGTCAGTATTGCAAGCTGGGTGGCCAGGGTGCGGTTGAAGCGTTCAACCAGTCCATTGCCCTGAGGGTGCAATGTTGTAGTCCGGGTCTTCTTGGTGCCGAGCCTCTGGCAGACCTCACTGAACACTTTAGCTTCGACGTACCGTCCCTGATCACTGTGCAGTTCCTCTGGTACACCAAAGCTGCAGAACATCTCATTGACAAGGTGCTTAGCGGTGCTGGATGCACTCTGATCAGGAACCGCATATTCCTCAGGCCACTTGGTGAAGCCCCACATTGCTGGCGTCAGTGTCCACAAAGAATGGTAGCTGGTGTTCTGGGTAAGACAGTACAGGGGCCCCAACAAGTGCTGAGCGGAGCTGCTCAAGGGCAAAAGCACAGTCCTCACTCCACTGGAACACTTGGCCTCTCTGGGTCAGCTGATGTAATGGGCTGGTGGTGAAGTCCCTAAGGAACCATCGATAGTAGGAGGCTAGGCCCAGAAAGCTCCTCACTTGTCCAACATTGTGGGGAACTGGCCAGTCTCTCACTGTGGCCACCTTAGCAGGGTCAGTGGACACCCCTGCTGCACTGATGACATGGACACCTGGAGAGATCCCTCGCCCTGCCTTTTGGTGCGTTCACCAGTGACTGTGGTTATACACAGCTTAGACCCACAGCTTAGTGGGTCTCCAACCACGTGGTCTTGGGCCATCTGTATATCCTTCCGCTCTGCTTCAGTTAAGGCTGCTGTCAAAGTCTTAGGCGCATACAGGCGGATGTATTCTTGAAGCATTCTTGAAGCATTCTTGAGCATCAGGCTCAAACTCCGAGTGGATGCTCAGTGTAAATATATTACTATATTATTAAGAAATCAGTATAAAGAATTTGGGAGCTGAGCTTGTACAAAAACGAGGCATGACTACACATTGCCTTTTGGGTTGTTTACTGAAGAATATTAACACTACATTGAAACAACAACGCATCTTCTGTTTTTAACTGAACCTTCTCCTCTCTCTTCTCTCATTCAGATATTCACTGATCATCACAAAAACTCTTTCTTTAATATAAAGAAACTTTTATGTAAAAAGTGAATGATATTTCTCAAGCTTCTGTCAAACACCGTTCCACTGGTTGAGTCTGATTGAAGCGTCTCTGAAAGGGTGAAGCAGCCAAAGGTCAAACGTGTTGGGAAAGAAAACATCTGCTCTTAAATCAGCTCACGAAACTGTATAACACCAATATAAACTGTAAAACCAAGCGAACATCCACTCGTCACATTGGACAAGATGAAAAGAACTCAAAGATTTATGTCCTCTCGTACGCGCTGCAGGTCCTCTATATCCTATAATTATTCAAAGGATATGAGTGGGTGGAGAAACAAGTACAGACAGTTGCCTGCTCCATCTTCCAAGGAGACAGACGCTTGACCTAATTAGTATGCAAACGTATGCACAGAGGATGTTTAGTCAGAGGACGTTGGTGACTTTCGGTGGGAGAGGAGATGTGTCCTCCTGCCCTCCATTCAGCCACCTCTCCTGTCGGTCCTGGCCTACATTCGCCCTGAGACATCTTTGTTTTTTGGGTAGATGGAGGATGAAGCCAGATGGGGAGAATAAATCGTAGCCATGTCCATAAATTAAAGACAGGACAAGAGGGAAAGCAGGACACAAGGCTCTGCTGCATTGTGTCTGTCTCCTCGTGATGTGATAAGGAAACAACAGCTAGTAGCTGTTGTTTCTGCTTTGAGTTGTCTCTATTGTCTCACACAAAGATGTACCTAGTGAAACACTGGGATGATCCGGAGGCTCAGAGAGACAATGGACGGAGCACCTCACTCCCGTTACAGGAGATAGACAAAGCTACATCAGCGATGATGTAAATGTGTGACAAAGGATTGAGAAGAAAGAAGGGAAGGAGAGATGGAACAAGAGTGTTGGCATTTGCTCAGAAGACGTCCTGCTGTTTCATTGCATCAGACACCATCAGACATTGCATGTCCCAGACACCCTTCTCTTTGTCCCTGCTGGGCTGGCCTTTGGTGTCAGGACGTTGTAGCTTATTGTCTGATTATTTTATCCTCCAGAATGAGACAAGAAGTCAAAGGGTCAATGAAGAGGATGGACAAGGGGCAGAAAGAAAACGCAGTAATGACAGAGAAAATGAAGTGGAAGCAAGTGAATGGCAGCAAGAATGTGCAGACTGAGGAGAAAAAGAGGAGGAAGTGTCTGGCTCCATGGGCAGAGAGAGACCAGAGATGAACTTCTGATACACCAACTCAACTTCATTTATCACTCAAAGAAATACAATCTTCTTCTTCTTCTCCTTTCGGCTTGTCCCTCTTCAGGGGTTGTATCCTCTACTCTGACTCCAACTACCTCCATGTCCTCCCTCACTGCATCTATAAACCTCCTCTTTGGTCTTCCTCTCTGTCTCCTACCTGGCAACTCCATCTCTAACATTCTCCTACCAATGTATCCACTGTCCCTCCTCTGCACATGTCCAAACCATCTCAATCTAGCCTCTCTAGCTTTTTCTCCTAACCTTCCTGTCTGTGTTGTCCCTCTGATGACCTCATTCCTAATCCTATCCATCCTGGTCACTCCTAAAGAGAATCTAAGCATCTTTAACTCTGCCACCTCCAACTCTGCCTCCTGTCTTCTGCCTATCGCTAGTGTCTCTAAACCATACATCATAGCTGGTCTAACCACAGTCCTGTAAACCTTTCCCTTCACCTTAGCTGAAACTCTTCTATCACAAATCACTCCTGACACTTTTCTTCAGCTGCTCCACCCTGCCTGCACCCTATTCTTCACTTCTCTTCCACAGTCTCCACTACTCTGCACCGTTAAAGAAATACAATATTAGATATAATAATTAGATAACGTCACCCGGTCCCACAAAACTAGTTTAAACTAGAAATGTACTGAATTAATAAATTTCAACAAACTGTCTAAATAAAGTGTTCCATCAAACTTTTATGTTGAATTTACAAAAACATCAATTCAATTCAATTTTATTTGTATATCCCAACATCACAATTACAAGGGTTTCGATAGACCTTACAGTCTACACAATACTACACCCTTTGACCTCAGAGGGTGAGGAAAAACTGCCCAAAAACCCTTTAACAAGGAAAAAAAGACAGGGAGAACCGCGGAAACACGGACCTCAGACCAGCAATAGGTGTTGAATGTACAGACAATTATGAAGCAACATGCACTGTTGCTAAAGAGTCCAACAGTGACTGTCCTCCATGTCTGTCCAATCATTGATGGTGGCAGGAGAAACCTGTGAGAAAAGGAGGCTGTCCCATGGATCCTGAAGATGTGGGGATAGTCGTCCCCGGATGTCCCTGGATCGTCAGGCCCTGAAATAACAGTAGCTCTGGAACCAAACCTCCATGTCAAGAACTCCAGAAGGAGTTACAGACATGCAGCGATTCTTGGTTCAAGAAACATTCAAGATAGATCGATACTTTAACTTGTAAATTTCTCTTGGGAGAGAGAAACACATAGACACGGTTGTCTGTGTGTCTTTCTGTGGCTCTGTGTCTATGTCTGTGCACTGTTGAAAATAACCATATGTAAACAAATTGCTAAAATTTGGTCTCATTAATGAAACATAAGCAGAACAATTTTATACCCAAAAACAGAAGACTGGAAAAAATGAACACAATCATAAAAAAATAATCATGATGAAATTATATGAAAATGTGAATTTCTTTTTTAAATTATTTTTATTTCACAGTATTTCACACAGACAGTTCCGTTGGGTGGGGTTACAGTGGGTCCCTGGTAAATGGTACCTACATATACATGCCAACACAGAGTAATTCACACACAATATTCAGTCACAGCTATACCACCTCCTCAATTCATATCCAGTTGTACCTATAGACTTGTGGTGAAGAAACGTTCCCTTGGCCCCCCTTATCCTCGCTGTCATTGACTCTTGCTCGTATATTTGTTCGTATGACGTTATTTCTGGTGTATTTTCAATCCATTCTTTATAGCCTGAGGATATTTCAAGCTGCTCTCACCATCTCAACCTTTATAACTGCAAAATCTTGTTTTGACACTCCTGTTATTTGTGATTGGTCGCCCAGTAAGCATAATGTTGGAGAGACTGAAATCTATATCTCCAGAGCCTTCCCCAGATGTTCTAATACTTTCACCCAGAATGGTTGTATCAGACTACATTCCCATAACACATGTAGGAAACTACCTGTCTGTGATCCATATTTCCAACAAAGATTGTCAGGTAATACACCCATCCTATGGAGTCTAGAGGGGGTGTAAATAGAATCTGTGTATTAGCTTATATTGAGTAAACTTATTTGAATTCATCCGGAAGACATGTGTTTGTCATACTTTTCGGGTAATCCAGATGGAGTGCATATATTAAGACGTATTAAGCCATCTAATCCATGACAATGTTTCCTCCAAGGATGATTGCAATGCTGCTTATCTTTGATGGCATGTCATGACTGAAAGAACCCCAACAGGCACCTGGGTGAAGTAATAGTCACTGTCCACAGCCTGCATTCAAAATAGAATAACAAATAAATTTAGGTGGCTGTTATGATCGAAAATGATTACCTTACCAGGGTATTCCCTGGTAAGGTAATCCAAGGGATTCCATATCTGTCCAGTTTCTTCATGAGTTATAACCAATGGTATCAAATGCCTTTATTTTAAATTGATAAATACACCCACTGAATATTTCTTGTGTTCTATTGCTGCTGTTATTTTTTCTGCTAGCTCCATTCCTTCCATTGTTGTTGATCAAATAGTTGGGAATCCACATTCTTGTTCACTTTTCAAATGTTTTACTATGAAATTATCAAGTCTATGGTGTGACGAAGAGCACGTCGTCACCTGACATTGCACATATGGCACAAGACACTTTGGACTGAGTAGAGGTACAAATGCACTTTAATAACCATTTATTAACTGCACAGGCACTTTGTGGAGCAACAGCACTTTATTGAACATTTGCACAATACATTTTAACACATGGCTTTTTGCATATTTTTAAAGGCTAAGTTACTGATTGAATGTATATCTCTGTTTGTCCTTGTTGAATTGGGTTTTATTGGTGGGGGCTGTGTGGGTTGTGCAGTTCCACCTAGGAGAAAGGGACATACAATTACAATGTGCAGGTTAAAGTAGGTGTAAACTGAAAATGTATTGTTGTGTGTTGCTTAGTGTGTGCAAGGAGGGAGAAAGTGTATTGGGTACTCACCAGTCTGTGTGTCTTCAGGGTGTGCAGGCAAAAGGCTTCCCAAGGAAACGAGTACCTGGTGTTATAGTTCCGGAGAACACCAAGGGTAAATTGGTGGGGGAGATGGATGTGTGTGTATGTGCCTAATATGGACATCTAATATGTCCATATAACATCATAATTCAGATAAATGGGTGTAAATGGGGTTAATCACATAAATATATCACATTACAAGAGTGAGGAGTTATTCATGTATGCAATAGACCGGAGTAGTTGAGACCTTCCAGACACTATATATAGGCGCCATTTTACCATCTGGGGCTGGCTGATTGTCCTCTGTAGCTAACCTGAATTAAACACACCATTCTGTGACACCTGGAACCTGCGTTGGACTATTTTTCTGCTGCATCATCCAGCCGCAATTGTGGTCATCCTAACATCTCACTGTTAATTTGTTGAAT
>CAAKHB010000264.1:17868-29764 GCA_901007665.1 Aeoliscus strigatus | reverse complement strand
TTTCACGCGTCTGACAAACCTGCAGGCGTTGAGGCGTGAACTTGAACCCGTCACGCCGCGTACATTTGACAGTGATGTTGAAGTGACTCAGGAGCCCTGCAGGTTGAAATACACTGCATTTAACACACAGATGAAAATATCTATGTTTAAACAATCGTAAGAGAAACTGAAAACGCAGAATGTAAACGTGTTTTTAAGCTGAAATGAATGAGTGAAAGAATGGCATGCGAGCACATAAATCTTTGTTGTAGTGTGGCGTTTGTGGGCCTTGTTAATTCTGTCGTCTCCCTGCGTCACAGCATCCTTGCCGACCCTGGAACTAATCCAAACTTGACTCTTCTCTGTCCACCTATGTCTGCCTACGTCACCTGCCACCAATCCAATAACATGTAATCCCTGTTGTGAGTGATGCACGCAGCACAAGAGCTACGAGAACACATGCTGCTTTTGAACCTGCTCGTGTTTGACCGTCCATTGAATACAACGGACCCACAAAACAGACAATGATCACAAGCAAAGCAGATTATTCTGATTAATTCATGATGAATTGACCATGTATGAACTTTTTCCCTCTTCAGCACCAGATCAGGACTTTTGACTTTTAATGGGTTTGGGCTGCATTTATTTTTGCTGTCTGCAACATGCAATGTAACGTACATTCCAAAGAGACTTACCTGGTGTAAGCATTGAAATTCAGCTCAAACTAGTTGTTAAGATCAATTGTCTTGTTTTGTGTTTCTTTATTGAGAATAAAATGACCTAAAGTCACTGTTTTTAGCTTTTAGTAATTGATTTGAATGCAAATTATTCAAAATGAACTACATAAACCCGCCACAGAACCTGCCTCAAACCATGAACAATTACTGACAGGTTTGCTGGTGAAAGAAAATTGTAGTGTGTTGTGTTTTTTGTTGTGTTTTAGCTTTAGGCAGTCGAAGCACAAGTCAAATCAACTGACCTCACATGCATGTGTGATGGAGCAGTCATCCAGATCTCACTCTGCAGCTGCAAGTTTTTGTACGACTGTAAATCACAGTGTGAGCCTTCCGCCACCATGATATCCAAGACAGATGTATTCTCCAGCATCTTCAGCCTGGACACCACTGATGGTCAGAGTGTACTGAGAACCAGATCTCGTTCCACTGAATCGAGACGGAGTTCCAGTGAAGAGTGTTGATGTGCTATATATAAGAAGTTTAGGAGCCTGTCCGGGTTTCTGAAGGTACCAACTGAGAGCAGCACCAATATTTGAACTCCCGCTGGCGCTGATGGTAACCGTTCCTCCAAGACGAACCAACTTGGATTTGTCAGTCTGAGTCAGAAAATCATTGGCAGAAGATTCTGGAAGGTGAAAGAGAGAAACCTTCACGTTTCCAGGGAACATTACACAGCACATAACGATTTGACTGAAAATGACAATATATGAACAATTTTAAAATCTTCTCACCCTGAAGCAGCAAACCCAACGTGACAAGCAGAATTATTGTCAACATCATCCTGATACACGTTTCAGTGTGAGTGCATGGAAACAGTTCAGACCTGCAGGAAACGAACAATTTTAAAGTCTGAGGAGCAACGATGCTTAAAGCTCATGCAAAACACACGTCACATCTGTTCATGTGAAACTGAGATGGAGAGATGTGAGAGAAACCCACCAAGTTTCTGTTCCACATCTGTCTGCTGCTTCTGCCTTGGTAGTCTTCCTGAAGTCATCAGAGCCCAAATAAATAGTTCCATGAGTCCCTCTGCTGACAGCTCCTGTTCACAACAACTCTACAACGACAAAACATCATTTGTTAATTCAAAGGCAAACCAAGCCCATATCTGAATTTCTCTGTCAAGCAATGCTGTTGATGTTAATTGTGTTCAATACAAAAACACCTACTACCACTATAATTGTTAATTCCAATAAATCCATCCTCAAATTTAGAAACATTTTATAGCACAATAGCTATTTGCGTGTTTGTGGCCTGAATGAACAATAATGGTTACACACCAGTAATCCTGTAAAGTCAATTTACAGCCTTCATTATCTCTTTATTTTAATTACAGGGGCTCTATCTTTATATTTTACTTCAAATCAAATCAATTAATCAATTTTCCTTTTAGAATGTGTATTCAAACACAGAGCCTTGTGTTATTGTACAAAAGGCATCAATAATAAAAAAAATAATATTACTTATTGATTAATAAAATGAAGAAATAATTAAAACAATACGTTTCATCTGTTTAGTTTTGTATATTTGTCTCGTAAAAATTTTTTGGCGTTGACACATTTGCGTCTGCGTTTGCATTTGTCACATGACAACGGTGATACTTTCATGTGGCCCTGTGATGAGCTGGTGACTCGTCCAGGGTGTACCCCACCGTCCGCCCGTTGACTGCTGGGATCGGTTCACACCCGTCACCCGTAACCGGAATAAGCGGCAGAAGATGAATGAAGATGGTGATCCACTTAGGTTGGTTGTCCCCTCCAGGTTTTATCTAAGGGCCTCAACAGACACTAGAACCGCCACTGTGTCCTTGTCAAAACATACAATAACACTTTTAGACACATTTTCTTAATCTTATACGTCATCTTAGACAATTATATATCGTTCGTCCTTTTGGTGTTCGAATAGGTTTGATGTAAAACTAAATGGTTCGGTGAGGTCGCAGCTGCACGAACCGTTTTTTCTCACCTGCTGCAGTGAACGTTACTCCACGGAGCTCCGTGATTGGGCAGCGGCTCCCGTCGTAGTCCCTCCCCGTCTGTCGCCGCAGCTCCGGCGGAGTCAGCAGTCCGGACCCCCGGGGGAACTTTTAGGGCAAATTATCCAAAGAAGGTTCGTTAAATACACCCTGCCGATAGATGATAACGAATACTTTGAGTGTCGACACTCGTAACGGTTGTTTTCTCTGTGCGTTTCTGTCGCTTCCAGGGTCTGGAAGTTCCCGAAAATGAGTCATTTCAAGGAGCGCTTCGTGGCGGTGCTCCATGAGAAGAACTTTGTGACAGAACAGTTGGGGAAGCTGGAAGAAAAAACGGGAATGAAGAGAGAATATATCGCCGTGGGTATGTCAGCGACTCGGTAGAAAAGAAAGGAGGACACAGTTCGGTTCTTCACATTATGGGCTGGAGATATTAGTGGATTTGTCGGAGGAGAAAACTAGTTGGGCTCGGCGACAGCTAGCTAACAGTTACCGCTAGCTGGGCTGGAGTCAAACTGCTGCTGACATATGGAGGACCGAGAATGACGAGTTCTCGTTCATATCCGGTGGCTCATTGTGCAGTTAGCTCCTTCTTACTTCATGCCCCCCCCTCTGCCTCGTCTTTATCATACGTATTGCGGTTGTAGCTTCTGCTCCGTGAACCAGTTCTAGAACTTGGCTGGGACAAACGTGGCTGAATTGATTCACCACTGCATTGAGAGTGAAGGAAGGGGGAGCACAAAGTTCAGAAGAACATTGCACTGTAAAAGGCCCATTGACATGAAAGGGATGCAATACCACAGGTTGGGTTTCATTTTTGCACGTCTTATGACCTTGTCAGTGGTGCTCTATTCTTTACTATTTCAATGCCATTTCATTGTGTCGTATTTAGCATTAGCTAACTGCTTGCACATTTGTCTAACTCCTATTGGTCAGTCAGCTCTGCAGGCCTTTGTTTTGCTCCAGAGTCTTCCCCCACGCTACAAAAACTGGCAATCTGGTTAACTGGAAACACAAAATTGTTTGCAGGTGTGAATATTTGTCTGTGCTCTGTGATTCGGTGAATGTGAGCCCCTGCAACCACGCACAGAATTTGCAGTATATGTTTGGCCTGTCAGTCAGCCGAAATAAACTCCGTGCAGTCTCAGATATGTCTGTCCCTACACACTTGTATTATTATTTGTTGATCACAGTCTTTGTATGCAAAGGTAATAATCATTGGAAACATGCCTGTGGTTTCCTCTCCTGAATGCTGCAGAAATGTTTCTGTGTCAACACTGATTTCATATTTCTGTCTGTGCGTGTCATGCTCCTGCAGCTTGATGTGCAACGAAATGATTCTCCAAAAATAGGTCTCCTAATATTTATGCAATGAAGGAAATTTACTTGATTTAATGACGACTCTTCACGATATTTGGAAATGTCTGACTTGGAGAGTAGCATGTTAAAGACAATTCTTTTGAGATGTTGCGTCAAAGTCCGAATCAAATTTGTGACTGGTCTGGTTCAAAGCTTCATACTATTCCCTCAAGTTTGAATTGAAAGTGTTTGCTTTGAATTTCTATAGCCATCAATATAAGTATTTACTCATATATTCTCAAAAACATGCCGATGGTCACATAATTTTCATTGATCTGTTTGACCAGAAAACCACAATCCACCTTAAAAAATTCTGGATTAATACAAGTAAATATGTTTGTTGAATGGCTTCTTGGTTCATTGTCTGCACCTGCTGCTGTGTATGTGTGTTGAGCGCGAGCAAAGCCAGAATTTGTTGTAATCCCCTCTCGCTCTCTCGCACATATTACACCATATTGCTGTTGAATGAACTGACGCTGATATCCCAGGCCCCCCAGCTGGTCCCAGAGGTATATTTATCACATCCTGAAATATCCTGTGCAAGAAGATTCTAGGATGACCAGTTATTCAACTGGTGCTGCTGTCGTTGGCTTTCAGAAGTCGTGTTTTGACTTACTTTGTCGTCTGTTTGCACAGCAGAAATCAATACAGGACTGACGCTTCAGGCATTGTTGTCAGTGTTTTACCCAGATGCCACTTTGTTACAGGAAGTGTGTGGGTCATGGTGACCTACATTCAAATGCACAGTCTTCACTCAGAATCGATCAGAATTCATGTTTGTTCACAACCTTATGTAGGTATTATTGCAATATTTATGGTCAAGTGCAGTTATGTTGTACACAAAAATTGTAGGTCTGTGTTTAGCTTCATGATGTCAGCTGTTCATCACAAGCTCTACTGCTATTTTCAGTTCGGGTGTACAGCATCATATATAGCATTTATTAAGAGCTGTAAATCCTGACCAACTGATGCTGAACTTAATACATGAGTCTTAAAGTAGCTGTGGATATTTATTACACCCCTCACTGTGACTCGACTTTCCTCCGAGATGTCTGTTGATGTCTTTTTTTACTTAGCAGTACAATGAAGCTAAATAATGAAAGGTGCCCTGGACAACTAACTACTGTATGTATGTTAACCTGGAACTTGGCAAACAATTAAATATATGTATTAATTCTTTAAATATGATTTGAAGCACATGATAATCACTATCTGGATTTTTTTTCTCATTTAAAGTAGAAATAGACAAACTAGAAGAGACGTCAACCTGGACTATGCTACAGAACATTTTCATTATTGCCTGATTGCTACGCTGTAAATGATTTAGAGGAATGCTGGCAGATTAATGGTCAGAGGAGGTGGTGGACTCATTGTCATGGTGATTTTCGAGGCTGTAATTTGTGTTGCTGTTAAATAGATGCAGTAATTATTCTCATCAAGGAAGAGCTTATTGCAGGGCTGCTGTGTATTTCCATGCTTTAGTTTATCTACATGACTAAATTGGCAAGTGTGGTATATTCAAATTAGATTTCTGCACTGTGGCCTGGGGAATAAAACAGCACGTTTTACCAGTTCTCAATTAAAAAATAAGAAAATAGTTTAGCAGTTTTATTTAAATATGCAAACTGCAGTGGAGGCACAAAATGAATAAGCAAAGTTTGGTTTTCAATCATAATTCATTCCAGTAGTAGGTGTATTCACTGTTTTACTGTTTTATGATTCTCCTCCACACAAAGAAACTAGAGCGAGAATAGCGGAAAACAGATTAGCAGAAAGTGTGTTTCTTACACACAAGTGTGTGGTGGTAAAATTCAACCTTTTTCTCCTGGTCCTCAGCTTGATTCATATGTACCTGCGTTTCACGACAAACAACGAGCTAGACAAGTACAACCATGCTGATTATACCATGACTTGTTACTAAGTCAACAGCCACACAAAATGCATTGAGGCATGTTGGAAACTCTGTCGGCTCACTGTCGCGTTGTGTTGGACTTTGCATCGATCTGGGCTAATCTGTTATAAACGGGTGTATCTGTTCTCTGTTTGCAAAGACATCTCAAGATTCTGCTGACTTTGAAATGTGCTGTCTGATATGGAGGTTTCACCTCTACTGCAGCCAGTCGCTGTGAGTTTGCAGCACCAATTTTGTTTTTTTTGGGTTTTTTTTAAAGCCGACTTCTGCCTGTGCAACAACAGGGTTTTGTGATGTTAAGCGGAACTGAATTACAACACCTTAGAGTCCTTTATTCAAATCATACATTACAGCATCACACCAGTTTTTGCCAGTTCCAGTTCCCCTTTTTCTTTGAAGGCTGTTGTTTGATTAGTGACACGTCCTCCTTTTCTTCGAACAGCTCAGATGTCTACTTGCTTACTCTACAACGTAGATCCAGATGACATCCATGTACTCCTTCATTCTTCCACGTGGATATTTTATTTTTTTACCGTTATCCAGTTAAAACTGCCAGCTCATTATTAGCAGCCCTGTGCTGTTCAGGCTGATGTGTCAGCTGCTGTCTCTGAGGTCCTCTCAGCCACTTCTTCCAGTTTTCCCCCCTGTAGCTGCAGCTGGGAGTTACATGGATACTTGTATGCTGGCACAAACAACCCACCTGTAAAGATCAGGAAGTGTTTGGTTCACAATGAAAGGGTTTTTTGTCCTTCTCTGTGTTTTATTTGCATTCTGTCTCTCTGTCTGCACAAAAATATGTCATTGACTGTATGAATACAGTTGCTTTGCAAATAACTGTAATAGTAATAACTTGTTTTTTTAGAAAGCAGTGATGTTTCACCCTGTTGTGAAAAATTGGTGGCATTGTTTCACATGACTGTGAAAAGTTTCATACTATATTTGAATATCAGTGTCAACAATACTGAGGGTGTGAGTGTTTGAACTGTAATTAGTACTCCTCTCCTCCTGATCCTGGTGCAGTGCTGTCCTGACATCCTGTTACCAAATGCTCTGCTGATGACAGATGAATGTGGCTCAGGTGTCCTCTCTCCCTCTGCAGGTGCTCTGAGTTTCTTCGTGCTGTACCTTCTGTTTGGATATGGAGCTTCGTTGCTGTGCAACCTGATCGGTTTTGTCTATCCAGCATATTTCTCGTACGTATGAATCTGAGCTTATGTCAGAAAGCTGGCGTAGAAGTCTGTAATTAATGCTCTTCAATGAATGCCAAGAATGAATAATTCCTATTCTTCAGTCATATTGCTGTCATCAGCTGGTCAAATTTGATGTTTTTCCAGCGACATATCTGGGAAAAACAGTCAAACTGTCTCAGTCTGACAGTCAGACGTCAGACTTCGAGGGTGATGTTCTGACCAAACCTGTCCTCCTGTTCTTGCAGCATTAAGGCCATCGAGAGCCAAGTGAAGGACGACGACACACAGTGGCTCACCTACTGGGTGGTCTACGGAGTCTTCATCATTGTAGAAGCCTTCTCCGACATCTTTCTCTCCTGGTTCCCCTTCTACTACATTGGAAAGGTAATTTCAGAATTACAATTAGAGCCTGTTTTTATTGCCAAGTATACACACCAGGAATTTGTCTTATATTAAATATTAGTAATTCTAGTAATATTAAAAAAAATGCACTCAATAATAACATGAGTTACAATACGATATAGTGAATATACAATAGTTACAGTAAACAGTACTATTACAATGAACTCGAGATTTGTGGAATGAGGTAAATGAGGTGTAGCTGAGACAATGATAATTTGATTGTAGTTTTTGTATCGTGACATTTAACATTGTGTTTACAATATTACTTTGTGTCCACACATTCTCCTATGTTTCAAATTGCCAGCCAAGCTTAATATGGTCGGACTATAAATAATAAAGAGGCACCAGATGACAACAGCGCACTCATGTGGACAGTGGCTGTAATGTCAAGCAGCATTTATCACATTATATTCTAAAGTGCAGTTTCTCAAGCTCATTGTACATGATTCATGCCATTCACCTTGTATTTGGCGTGTTCATACCAGAAGTGTGGTTTCTGCCGTTTCCCTGATCCCGTGTGAATGCAGCATAGGTCACATACATTTTCTTATTTCTGAACGGTTGCCTTGATCACCACTGTTTTCCTGCAATGAAATGGATTGATTTCAACAATGACACGTAATCCTTTAAATATCGGCTTATGACACAATGGTTCACACTGTGCAGTGAGCAACGGTGAATTAACAGGGCTGTGTTGTGTGAGCACATATGTCCTCCGTGCCAAAGAATGGTGAATGTGCAAGACTTTCTTGGAATAAATGTTTGTCAACATGTGTAGTGGATAGAGGCAGTAGGTGTCACAGGTTAAATGATTCAAAGTTTCTGTCCGACATGTTTATGTGTCCGTTGTGTCCGTTTTTTTTTTTCTTCCTCTGGATAAACTTTGAAGACCCGTCTTCTGCTCTCTCCTCAGTGTGTGTTCCTGATATGGTGTATGGCTCCGGTGACGTGGAACGGTTCTGAAATCTTGTACAAGCGTGTGATTCGGCCATTTTTCTTGAAACACCAGGCCGCCATGGACGACGTGGTCAGCGATCTGAGTTCCAAGGCCAAGAGCATGACTGACACTGTCAAAAAGGAGGGTGAGATACCAACAGTAGTAATGCAAGTACAGTTAAATCTACGTTCTCTAATTACTGCGGCTGCAGCGCACTCACATCAGACAAGCATGTGCATGAGCTCCACATTCACAGTGTAAATATACTCTGAGTCTGTCTGTGAGATAAATACTTATTTATTCTTTTTTTTTTTATCTCATCAGCTGTTAATCGGGTGCTCAGCCATGACAAGAACCAGTGAGGAGCATGGGGAAGCGGTGTGTGTGTGTGTGTTTCATGTTTGTTTCGTTAAAATGTTGGTCTTTGTTTCGTCCTTCCTCCTCTGGGACACGTGACGTCATGTGGTGAAGCTTCACACTAATCGAGATTAAGTCTGTCCACATGGGTTTACCGCCATGGGTGCAATCATTGGAACTGAGGCCTTTCTCAGCTGATTCTTTGCTGTAGAGTAAGAAACTAGAAGGAAAAGAGCAGGTTCATCACAAAATGTAATCATTCATCAGCTGCAGCATGAAGGTAGTCGGTGATATTCAGTCTAACTGAGCCGTTTGTGAAAAACAACACATCACACCTCAGTATTTGACTATCAGAGGAGAGGTTCTGTTTCTTTGCTGTCTGGATTTGCCAGGCAGCTGGTACGTTCAACTGGACAACTTGTCTTTTTGATTTGTCGTAACTTATCGTCTCATAATGACGCAATAAAACTGGAACCTTGCTGAACTCAAGTGATGTGTCCGTGTCTGTCTTTCAACTCCTGGGCGTTCGTCTCAGAGCAGTGTTCCTCCTGGCGCGTTGGAAAATTGGATTCTGTTTGGTTCAAATTACCATGCTAACGCGCCAGTGATTTCTGTAATAGATTTTTTTTGTAGCACTGGTGACTGGAGGAAATTGTAATTCTGGGTCCATGACCTCTGTTGGTTTGGCTCTAGTAGATTGTGCAACTCAAATCCATAGAATTCTCCCTGTAATGATTGGAAAAGGTGTCAAACTATCTCATTTCATATGTTTAAGGACTCATGCTTCAAATTTAGCACATGTTGACCCACAACATTTAGTATTTTCAGGAATTTAAGGTATGTTTGCCAAAAAATAAAACTTGTTGGAGGAAAAACTCAGCTCAGAGTGCAATTTACTTTCCATTCAACATGGATCCTTTGACTCGTCACCCTCGAGTGTTGTTACCAGCATTCAGACGACCTAACCGCCCAGACTCTAATTTGTGTTTGACTCTCTTCACGCTCCAGGGGCTCTGAAAGAGAGGCCTTTTGTGTTGGAGCACTGGATATAATTCATGGGAAATGGAGGACTGAGCAGGTTAAGATGGCCACACGTCGCCACGAGGAGGGGGAGTCACGTCTGGCAGCGTCCGCCTTGAAGATGTGTCTGCTGGGGTATTTGTTATGTATCCCCTCAGCCGTCGGCAGTTGACAGGTTATTGATTAAACAGAAATGGGGCACAGAAACCAATTACTACATGGTATTGCTGTGTGGTTTGTTCCGAGGCCTTGAACTGAGCGGAGGACCTGTAACAGATTAGAACAGCGGAGGAAGAAAGATTGAAGACGAGGAAGGAGTGAAGGACAGAATCTCCTTTTCACAAACATTTTTCAGCTGACTTCAAAATACTTCAGCTGGCCTAGGCCACTCTGTTGGTTTCCACCTGCTTTCCTTTCAGATCCTGAGCTCTCACTTCAAGCGTGGATGCAGTTTCCTGGCAGAATTCCTTCATTTGATCCCACAGAAACCGAACAATTGAGTGGATTTAAATCTTTAGTCTCCAGAGCACCAAACCCTTTCTTGAGCCTCTCGCACATTTGTGTATTCATGGAATCTTCCAACGAGAAATATTTGAATATATTTGAATAGTTTCTTTGGTGCGCTGTTTTCAATCCTTAGGCTCTCTCCGTCTCACCAAACTGACTTGCTGCATGTCCATGCTTGATCTTCTCTCCTTCCTCTCCTCCCTGATCCCCTGCTCATTATCCTCCTACTAGAACAATCAATGCTACTTGTAATCACTATGTCTGCTTGTCTGACCAGCTGGCTTGTAGTTCCGCGTCTTAGCGACAGAGGGGGACAAACACAAGGCTGATGTTGGTGAGTCATGCAGCACAAACTCCAAAACAAGGCCCAGTGTGACTGACTGCACCTCTGAGGGCACCAGGCTGCTCTCCATCACACCGGAACCAGCGTCCATCCGTCTTCTGACAATGAGTGTTTCACAACTTCCGTCCTGATCAGCTGTGTGAGTGTCATCTGCAGCTGGAGCACAAAGAGGTCGCTGTCCGCGGTGCTGATCCTGCAGCGAACATCCAGATGTGAGTGTTGATTGAGAGTAACACGGACATGCTCGTCCACATTTGGGGGTGATACTTGATGTTAAATCCCTAAAGTTTTCCATCATCTTTGTACTGGCAACAAAATACACCAGTTGTTTTCCACCTTATTTTCATTCATTTTATTGATGCATCTGAAGGTGGAAGCAGAACTAAATGATTTTCCATAACTGGCATTGAAGGAAATCACCCAGGGATTGTTTGATATTGTTATTGTGGTTTAATATTCACATACTCATGCACCAACATTTCTAAATGTAGTCTTCTCTTTAAAAAACATAGACATATCATAGTTAATAATATTAAAGTAGGGGGGGGGGTGGAATCAAGATTGAAGGCTGAGACAATAAATAGTAAAACTATTTATTTTCTACTTGGTATATCTGTTGGCATCCAACCACTAGGAAGAGTATGAAGTGAAAGAAAATCAAGTATGGACAGAAAAGGAAGAGGTAGCACCTCCCACGTCCTACCAGAGAGAGGAAGAGAGAGAGAGACAGAGAGAGAGAGAGAGAGAGCTTGTGCCGCGCTGGTTGCTGGAAATCGGTCGACATGAGCTCTACATGAACCGCGTAAAATGCTCTAAGACGCGTTCGGCGTTCGTCTTTCACCCGTCTGAACCGAGGACGAGCCTGAAGCGGAGCGACACTTCACGACCAGGTACCGGGGATGCTCCTCACCAACCCCCCCACCCCCTCCCTCCCTCACCCTCGTCACCTCTCCAACACATCGTCCATGGAGGTTTAGATGTTGTTCAGCGGCGAAACCGCGATGCGCCGGTCGCTGTGCGCTCCATCCAGATGTTTGTTGTCTCTGTTCATGTGACGGTTTACGGGACCCCATGTCTGTGTGCGTGTGTACGTGTGTGTGTGTGCGCGTGTAGCTTCTTTTTTTGCCCGTACAGCCATATTGGCAGCCAGCATGAGGGAGAAGGTGGAGGGGGGGGGG
>CAAKHB010000263.1:11604-25887 GCA_901007665.1 Aeoliscus strigatus | reverse complement strand
CTTCCCCTGCTCCTCAAGCAGCAAATTGGAACCATTTGGTATGCAGATAACACCAAACAGCTCCGATCTGCCGGGAACAATGAGCAGTGTCCAACCCGTCGCCCACCTGGATTCAGTTGTGCGAAGACGGTCTGGATAGTCGTCTCTTTCACTGCCGCTCAGTTGGCAGAGAGAGAGAGAGAGTGTGTGTGCGCGCGTGCGTGCGTGGGTGTGCGGGTGCGCGGGCTGCCAAAACCTCCTTTTTGACTAGTTCTACCCCCCCTCGCTACACACTGACCTTCAGCATACGCACAAATCAGATATCACTCAGAAGGCAGTGTGTGCTTTATGTTTCCAGAGGATTGTAACGACACGTGTCCAGCTCCGTGTGATTGAGATGGATGACCTGTTTTATTATCTATGTTTTGGTATGTATGTGTATGTGTGCATGTAGTCCCTGGGGGTGGATGGTTGGGGGTGGGATGTGTGTGCGTGTGTGTGTGGGGGGGGGTCACTGTGACCCTCGTTGTGTTTGGCCACCAGAGGCCAGGCTGGCAAATGCTGAAATGATGATTAAGGACACAGAGGCTGGATGGCAGCAGAATGTGGATTAATGAAGCTCAGATAGAATTAATAGCCGTGACATCCCACGACAGCGGAGACGCTA
Source organism: Aeoliscus strigatus (assembly GCA_901007665.1). Taxonomy (NCBI): domain Eukaryota; kingdom Metazoa; phylum Chordata; class Actinopteri; order Syngnathiformes; family Centriscidae; genus Aeoliscus; species Aeoliscus strigatus. The sequence continues at coordinate 25,241 of CAAKHB010000263.1, read as the reverse complement.
AACGAGAATATGTCGTGGGTCCGCTGGAGTCTCAACGCTTGTTTAGTTTTCAAGGTGATGATGGGAGGAGAAGGAGCAAGAGCTGCGCTGATTTACGGACTCGTCTGACCTGTGAGCCTTCGATTGTAGGTGGCTGAGAACTACCAGGAACTGAAGTTCAGGATCATTCCGCAGCACATTCCCAGGACATATTTTTCTGGATACATTAGCAAAGCAAACGCGCCTGGTGCAGTTAACTAGGAGACATCGCAGCACTGTTAGTGCCTCGATATCCACCTGAGGTCTAAACCGCAAAACAAAAGAAGCTAAGAACATGATATTGTTCAACGTCATGATTAGTATAGGTTGGTAAAAAAGACTTCACATCTGTTTTGACTTTATTCTACCCTATAAATACATATTTTTTGTTAATTTGTTACTTATCAACTATTCAAAGTACAATAGCCTAGTGTATGACTGATAAACATTTATCATCTGGCAGTTTTTGCCCTCTCACACTTTATGGCGTTTTGTCTCCATGCTGTGATAAACTAGGATTAATGGGAAGCATTGCCAACAAACAAGAGAGATACTGGGTTTTTTTTCCTGCAGCATCTATTTTTTATTTTGTATTTTTTTATAGAATTTCCTGGATGTTTTCAGGAGCAGCTGCAAAGATTCGACCCCCTGACGTTTGAGGAGAACAGGAGCTGGACCGACTTGTCTTTGCATTGATTTCACCACCTGGTTGGTTGTTGAGTTCACTTCTTCTTCTGCCTCCTGCAGGCTTCACTCACTCACACACACACACACACACACACACACACACACACACACACACACCTCTGAACAAGTTGTGAAGTCAAGAAGCACAGAATTGTTTAGCTGCAGGCGGTGATAACTCATTAATGTGTGATCAGGTCCTCAGGTAAATGTTTACCTTTGACTGGTTAGACTTTACTGCAGCTTCAGGCTGACGACCAGAACGCCCTCACTGAAACAGTTTGGAACAGTTTCTGTCTGTTCTGGAACTTGAAATAGTACAAACAAGCCGATCAACAGTTAAGATTCTTCAGATGAGAGTAAAGAAGGCAGCAGATAGAAAATACTACTACCAATAACAACAAATATAATATGAAATACAATAAATATGTATAAGAAATTGTATAAAAAGCACCAACCACTACAGATATTTTGCTGTTAAAAAAAGAAGTCGGTGGAAGTTCATGAAGTTCACTTGAGATCATCTTACTTTCTGTGAAAACACGAGGATGTGTTCTCTTCTCATGTAATGTCAGAGGTGTGTGTGTGTGCGTGTGTGCGTGTGTGTGTGTGTGTGTGTGTGTGTGTGTGTGTGTGTGTGTGTGTGTGTGTGTGTGTGTGTGTGTGTGTGTGTGTGTGTGAGTGAGAAAGTGAGAGTTGGAGAGGTTTGGAAAAACCAAGATGCTATTATCCACAGACCATTGACGTTTTACTTTAATACAAAGGGTTGCCTCTGAAATGAGACGCTGTGACATTTTTGTCCAAAATATCACTGCACATGAAATGCAGAAGCACTGGATGCCATCACAGACATGCAGCACAGTCAGTAATCAGACGACAGTTGTTCACTTGTCCACACACACTGGTTCAGATGAAGCTCTGTTTTTTTTTTATACATCAGAATTCAAAGGCCCGTGTCTGTGGGTTGATATTTAAGGTTCATATTACCCCTGAGCTTTTTATGCCCATTTTATTTATTTTTGGACTTGTCAAGTGGGCCTGAAGTGCTCAAGTTGAAGACTGATGTCTCATTACACTACCTACAGAAGTGTTATGTGTGTGTGTCTGTGTGTGTGTGAAAAGTGTAACAAGAGAGACTGAAAGGGAAACTGAGATAATGTGCGCTGACAGGACAGAGCTCCCAGGTGGGGTGTCGCCCTCAGGGGAGGCAACAGTGGTGTTTGTGTGTGTGTGTGTGTGTGTGTGTGTGTGTGTGTGTGTGTGTGTGTGTGTGTGAGTGAGTGAGCAGTGAAATTTACTCAGGATTATTTGGTGGTTGCACATTAACAAGCAGGAATCCATATTTGTTTTAAGCAGAAATACTGAATGTCTGAAAACAAATACTTTCATTATTCAACATTAAAAGGAGCTTTCTGAATAAATGGAAATGAATAACTGGTGCTTTGTCTGGATTTTTTTTTTTTTTTAAACTGTAGTTTTAGTCACGCTGCAAGTGTTGTTGACTTTGTCGCTACCTTCCCATTGTGAAAGGGTGACCTTCCTCTTTCTCCCACTCTCTGTTCTGCTCGGCGCCGTACATCTGCGTCTGTTTACCAGCCTGCCTGTGTCTCCCTCAATCTGAACTGATGAGTGCGACTCACACAGCTGCTCCTCTCTCCTTTCCCGCTGTTTTTTTGGGGGTGGGGCGGGGGCCGGTTGGTGCACGTCGGCGTGTCATTGTGCTCGGCCGGTGACCGCACCACTCTCCCCGGAATCAAAGGCGACCATCTCTCCCACACGACTCACCTGGTTGCCGCTCTGATTCGAGGAACGTGTAAAGGCGGTGGTGTGTACGTACGTTCCACTTTGATACACCCACACCAGCATCTACACACAAAGACAAACTGCTTTTTTTCCCCTTGTGCATCCTTCTGTGATGATTTCATCATTTCCAGGTGTGTCAGAACGTCACAGTTCTGGTGCTCTGTTTGTAGTTTGCATCTCCTTTGAGTTGTGTTGTTGATAGGACCTAGTTCTTTTGTGTTCAAGTACTTAAACAACCCAGCGTTTCTACTTCTGCGTGTGTGTGTCTTTGTCGCTCTGCATTGAATCTCGCCACCGTATTTCGTTTTTTTTCCCGTTTCTCAGTGTTTTGACTTCAATACCGAACATGAACATGAGCGGATCTTGTTACCGCAGCAACTCCAACAAGATCTGAATCATTTTCCGCTTAGTTTACACCTTTATGACGGTTGTATTTGCTTGGCAGACTAAGAGGTCCCAATCTGAGAACGGCTGAAGCCAAATTAAACGTCTCATCTTTCAAATGTTCCACAATTGAAGCTATTGAAACACTAGATTTATACATAAACTCTAAACTATTCTTAGACTAATTGTATTTCAGTCTGTCCGACTTTTCTCCACTGATTATCGGTTTATTTTCCCTATGTGAACATTGTCCAAACACAGTGGCAATAAAGCAAACAAACATTCAGTCTGCCGTCAGCTGTTCTGTTCACGTATGTGTGGTACAGATTCAGCAGCAAAAATCAATCAATCAGTACAGATCAGGTTTCCGGAACCAGATCGGGTACCAGCTCTGATCCTCTTGTCACTTGTTCTTCGTCTTCCTCTTGTGCGTAGCATTGGTTAGTACCCCCTGTCCTCCAAGCAAACATTTTTGCCTCCGTGTTTTTTTTTTTTCTTTTTTTTTTTAATTGAGTTCCTGGAGCAATAGTTTCAGCTGTGGTTCAACTACAACAGATATAACATACCTGTTAGTGTGTGTGACGAGTCTGTGATTCATTTCTGAGACGGCTGAATGAAGACTTGGGTTTCACAGAGAGCAGGGCAAGGTGAGGTGACGGGGAGGTGGTTGAGAATGGAACACGGCTCGGGGCGGGTATGGGATACCAGTGGGAGCGTGTGTGACATCATCAGGACAGGTGCTACTGCCGTGTTTGTCTGAAGCTTGTTTGCCTGTCTGAACCGGTCCGACCCGTTCTGGACCCTCAGGTTCCCTCAGGTGCCCTCAGGTTCTCCTCTCACCTCTTGTGCTGAGTGAACGTGTGAACACGGTTTGAGACATGGGGAGTTTAGACTGTGAGTAATCCTGTGCTCCGTGTCAGAGGTGTCCATGACACCAGGGTTTCATGAGCAGAGAAGTGATTCAACCCTTTGTCGATGAACAGTTGAAACTGCTACTTAAAAACACTTACAAATATCATGTGAACTACTGTAACATGTTCATGAAGCAGCACTCCCTCTTCTGCTGACTAATGAAGGTATTATATCCTAAACTATAGCAGTATTTTAAGATAATTATTCCGTTTTGATAGACTTCCAGCTGTCTGATGTATGCGTTTATACACTTCATCCATCGATTGTGTATGTTCATTGTGAACATATATGACATAATATATGAAACTTAAAAAAAACACTTATCGTAACCAGCAATAAATAAATATAATGTGTGTAATACACTGTATGTCATGAAGCTTCTTGTGCTGAGTAGAGGAATGTATTACATTCTAAACGATAATATGATTTGACAGCTGTCAGATGTGTATTTACACGGTATTTTTTCTCGTTTATTAGGTGATAGCTTGTTGTTGGTCGATATTTTACGTGTGTTTATCCCCCAACTTTGTCAGTTTCCTTTCTCTTCTGTGTTCACATGATGAATTGCAGTCGACGCTCACCGAATTTATCAAAGCAGAATATTATCGAGATTGCTAAACATGTAAAACACATGAATATACTGAGTCTTTCAGGACAAACTTTTTCTCACACATTTGCATTCTTCTCCTGCGTCCAAGAGATTACATCCAAGTATTTGTCAGGAGACAGCTGGAAGTTTTCTCTGTAGATAAAAATATACCTCTCTCCGCCAGGAGCAGCTCATCCCTGCGCTGTCTTTGGTAATTCATTTGCAATTAGGAAATGTAAATCAGACAGGTGCTGCTGGCGTCGATCAGAGTCGGTATTTGTTTTACCTAAGACGTCGTGGATCATCACACGCACGTTCGCACTTTTCAACGCACCTGCCTGCACCCGCGCACAGCAAGGTCACCTCCAGACGACACCTGCAGTTCGACGACGCTGAGGAAGTGCGGTGCAAACTGAGAAGCAAAACTTTGAATGCGGACGGAGGCGGAACACAGAGCCGGCCTTGTTCCTGACGGACATATGTTCACTGTGTGTGAGAAAAGCACTGGGATCGACACTCCACGCGCAGAAGGAGCGCTACAGCTGCTCTGTAGCAGTGTCTGTGTGTCTGTGTGTGTGAAGTCAGGGAAAGTGTATGCAGCAAAGGCTGTGTGTGTGTGTGTGTGTGGGGGGGGGGGCAGGAACGCACACTTTTCACAAGTGTGTGTGTGTGTGTGTGTGTGTAAGTGCAAGAAGTGGCGAGCGACTTCACACAGGCGTCGTAATAATGAACGCGTGCCAGAGTGGAGGGAGTGGAAGTCAAACTGGTGAAGAGGAAGAAAGAATCCGCAACATTTGGTTTTCCAGTATGTCACATTTCCACCGCATTTTAATCACCTTTATTAATGCCAAAACACACTGAACGACAGATAAATCCTTGGGTTTTTTTGTGTGTGTGTTTTTACCACGACTGACCAACGTGACAAATGTGCAATTTTAATATTTGGACCGCCGACAAGCAACTTTAAAAAAAAAAAAAAAAAAAAAAAGAAAGAAGAAGACAGTTTTTAATATTCAAATGCCCTCCCACACGCGAAGGCACACGCCGACCACACTTACAATCACGCACACACACACACACACACACGCACACAGTTATTTGCCACTGGCAACTGCCTTATTCCCACCAGCTGTCTGGATGCATAAAATCCAGGCTTGTTGTTAAGTCTGGGGCTTAAAAGCGCTGCCAAAGAGAAAGCCGGGCAGGAATAACGACATTAATTCTGCGATTTGAACCACCACTCAGATGCTGGCTTTTAAAAGTGCTTAAAACTCGCAGCTGGTGTCAACAAGGTAATAAAAAGCAATGGTGAGACATCGCTGTGTGACTCGTGCCGGCCGACGGGACGTGGCCCTGCTGTTTGTGTGCCGCTCCTCCAAGGCTTCAGTGACATCACTCTACCTCCTTCCCTCGCTCGCTCTCAGGTGAAGGAGATCACTCACCACGCCGCTTGCCAAGTCAGGAGTTGGAAAACTTAAATTTGCCTGGCTCTGAGGACAGCGCCTGAGGTTTGATGTCCATTACCAAAGCTCTGAAACAAGAGTTGACGTGCTCTGAGCTAAGAACTCTGTGGCAGCGTCAGCGAACCCCCGCGTATCATCTTTCTCGCTGTCTCTCTGCCTCTTCATTCCTCTTTTGCTCGTACATCCTCCTGCGTCGTCGTCGTCCTCCTCCTCCTCCTCCTCCCCCTCGCTCCTCTCTGATGGTATTCTCATCAGAAAGGTGGGGGTTCTCGTTGGGAAGTCAAGAAGTGGCTGGATTGGAGCCACAAAGTGCATTATGATCCGCTCCTCTCTGCTAACCATTAACGTGTCCTTCACGATGTGGCAGCGGCTTGTAAACACCTCAGCACTTCAGCAGCGTTCGGGCTCCTCAGCTCTTAAATCCCCTCGCCACAGTCTGTGAAGCATTTTGACTGTGCTGCTCAACACCGTGCACTCGTGCATTGCCATTTGAAAGTGAAACCAGCTTACGAGCGAGCGTGGGCAGTTACGTAAGGTACTTATATCATACAAAATTATGATGTATCTGTTTTTTTTGCTGTCCTCTCTTCAAGCCAATGGAGATATTTAAAATGGGACAGAACTGGTTGACCTGCTCTTTGTAGGAGCTTAAAAGTAGCCCTGAAAGATCTGAGAAAAAGAAATTGTGATTTGATTTTTTATTAGTATTTGTTTTTTTTATATCCACTGTGTTACAGATTAAAACAACCACAACAGGTAATTAGCATATGGGACACGATCTACATCTAAACTGATCTTTATTGTAATGCAGGATACGTGTTTGTTTTAATTAGCATGGAGTTATGTTTTTTTTCTTTCATCGCTATCTGTTTTTAAATTTTTGTTGTTTTTGGTTTGGTTTTTCATTTCCCTTATTTTTAATTATTCATTTTATTTACGTGTGTGCATATGTGTTTGTGTATCGGTATATTTACATTTCATTAATGGAGCCAGGCATTTCTCCAGCTCGTGCAAGTCACTCAAAGTTGTTCTTACTCTTACGCCGAATAGTTACCGACATCATAATACTTGTCCTAGCAGGTCGGAAAAAAAGATGGACAGCTGTTCAACTTCACTGTAAAGACACACCCAGTTAGCTGTTAACAGTGTTGTACCGTAGCTGTGGGCTGTGACTTGATTGGTTGCACAAGTTCAACTGGGCGCTAGATGCTTATGATTTGCGAGAAAAGAATGTTGTTTTGTTTTTTTCAGTTGAAATCAAGAAATTGACAACTGACCAGCGGATTTCAAAACGTTCAGACCCCCTGACAACGGGAGGTCTGAGTGGACTTGTTGTGGCCGAGGTTCGGTGAGTTTTATTTGCACAAAGTCTGTTTGCTCCGACGGCAGGATGGAAGTCCACGCAGAGCTGTCAGTCAAAGTGTAGGACGTGTACAAGGTGTCGTGAAGGTTAATGGCTCAGGAAAGGCTGAGTGATTCAAACACCATATGGATAGGCTCATCATCTACAAGCTGCTCAAGGTTGAAGCCATCCACAGCGCTGTAGGATGGAGATAATAGCCTTCTTTGCCCAAATGCTGTTAAGCCACCGGTCTCTTGTCAGCTGCAGAGGAGCTGATTAGGACCTGAGTTCTGAAGCTCCTGTTCCCGCTTCGCTCAGACCCGCTCATCAGGTAAACGGAGCTGTTGACACATCTGTTCTCCTGCTTCCCTTTTCAGACCACCGTCCTCCTCCTCCTCCTCCTCCTTCCTCGTTCATTCCAACATCTCCTTTCTCCCTTTTTTTTCCCCTTCTCAGCCGCTCACATCCGTCGGCGAGCGGCTCGTCCTCGGCGCCATCTGTTTCCAGGCAGCCTGTGAGCGTTGCTGAAATATGTAGGGCCTAATTAATTCAACCAAATTGTTTTAGAATAGATTAATACAATAATGGCAGCGCATGAAAGGTTATTTCAAGTACACCACTCTGCTAATCTCATCAAAGGGTGTATTTCACCGCTCGGCGAGTGAACACACCCTGACGTACGTTACTGCCACGCCGCTCCATCACGTGTCAACAGGTTTGATTGATAATATTGAGGATTATAATGGCACAGTTACCTTCTCATCACCCTTGTGTCTTTTTGCGACGCATAAGCCGCCCTGCAGTGTGATATTAACCCATGCCTGGCGGAACGTTTGACACCTTTCACCTTTCAAAATCAATTAACGAATAGTTTTGTGAACAATTTGCTTGAAAGAACAAATGTTTTGGGTGAACGAACGGTACTGAATCACTTCCTGAAAAGGTTTGTTCATTTCACAGTTCAGGTGAGTGCGGCAGTGAACCTGATTTGTCTTAAGACAGCCAGACAGATCAGAGAGGCGAGTCTGCCGGGGAAGGGGGGGAATGGGGGATGGGGGATTCTACTAATTGAGTACACCGAAAAGAATGGTTTTGCCGATCACTATTAACAAACCAAAATCAGTGCCAGGTGAATTGGTTACTCCAGAGCCAGCGGACCTATGGCGTAGGGTTCACATCAATGTGTCGCCTACGCCGTAATCTGACGTCACCTCCAGAAATGTAACTACGAGTCATGGCTACATGGACCTCCACAGATGGCAACAACTGTCATTGTACTGCACGTGTCATGGGACTTTGGTAGTTCTTGGAGCCGTTGAATCTGCTTTTGCCAGGAAAATAGAACTGACCAAAATGGCGGAGTGGTCAAATCTTTCATTTATCGCTGCTGCCGTCGGCTTGTGAACTGACCTGAATCATGTGTTTGTTTTGTCTTGGGCGACCACTGTTGCCTGGATTAATTACTCTCTCACAAATAATGAAGAAAGCATTTGTTTCTTAATATTTGAATGGGTTTAGATCTGAACACATCGTGGCCCTCAGCAGTAATTTGATTAGGAACCTTCTCGAGAATGAGCTTGGAATAAGTCACTGCTTTCACATAAATGTTGTATTTGTACTGTTCACAGACTCTGCACTCTGTAGAAACAAGTGAAATGAATTTGACCAGCCTCATGAACTGACAGCAGCTTTTCATCGGTTGTCTTTGTGTGTCTTTGAGCCATTAGCCGTATTACTTTATGATAGCTTCACTGATCCCGACAACCTTCCAGCTCGTGTCTCTCACAAGATCTGTGATAGGTTTTTTTTTTTTTTTTTTCCTTTTGGCATGTTTGTTGTTCGACTGAACAGCTGGCGACGCCTTCCAATGCTGTGACCTCTAGGAACAAAACAGGAGTCAAGCGCTCAAAAGTGTCTTACAAACGATGACAACAAACTCATTATAAGCGCTTTCGTTCTGACGTGAAGCTTTGCTTTGCGTGGAGGGCAGTCACTCTTTGAATAATTAGGACTTTTTTTGTCTTGTTATTGTGGAGAAGTGTGACCCTCAGTTGTTCAGAAATAAATAGATTGTCAGAGTGAAAGTGAAAACGGTCGGTCACCTCTTCAAACAGACCCGTGACCTTTCTCGTGTCGCGGTGCTGTTGCCGCCCGTTTTCATTAATCCAGGTGACGAGAAAACGTCTGAATTTCACATCCAGACAGCAGCAATTTTTTAGCCGGCGAGTGTCACATTTTTCAAACAGCGGGTGGTGGGGTGATGAGAGTCATCTTATAATATTCCTGTGAGAGAGACAGAAGCTGCACCATCCGTCACCTGGACTAACCTCTGCAGGGAATGATGCAGACAAGAAGAAGTCACAGGGCTGTTGTTCATCAAGATTAATATCATCTCCGTGTCCTCCCCAGAGAACCCCCACTTGACTTGGAGAGCGCCGCTCCTATAGACGACGCGGGTTCATTAACACCAGTATTATCGCTCAACCACTTGCAATTAGTAATGTGTTTAAGACTGAGCCACGCATGTACACGCATGCATATACTTACACAAGTGCATCCAAAGGCTACACACCTACACACACACACAGACACGGTGTCAGGCACATTTTTTAAAAGGAGGAATATGATAATGAACCTGGCTTGATAGAGTAATTAACTGGGCTAAATGGAAATCCCATGAGGTTCGGTGATAGTTAGCAGATGTTCTCTGAAATACATTAAAGACCAAACGTCTTGTGAAGGAGGATATGGAGGAAAAAGGAGAGAGGATATTGCCGCCATCGATAAAGTTTGGAGGCAAAGGTCTGGACTTTGGTTGTGATTGTGTTTTTTTTTTTTTTTTAAATGGTAACAGACTTCAGGTGGATTTTTTACGAGCCGGAGAAACTCCTGGCGACATGGTGGAGCAGTGGTTAGCACTGTAGCATCACAGTGAGAAGGTCCCTGGTTCGATTCCAGGCTTGTGGGTCTGTGTCTGTGTGGGCTCTTTCTGTGCACTCCTCCCAGCTCAATTGGCCGTAGGTGTGAATGTGAGTTTGAATGGTTGTGTGTCTTTCACTGTTGCCCTGGCGACTCATTCAGACTGTACCCTGATGTTTGCACGTTGTCAGCTGGGATCGGCTCCAGCAAAACTGTAACCAGAGATAAGAGAGAGGGTGAACAGTTAGAACGGCTAGTTAGTTCAGGTTTAACTTTTTTTTTGACTGTGTAGGACCCCCCCAAACCCTGCCCCCTTAGTTTTATGTGACCTCTTCCATGACTACTTTTTTCATGATATTATCAGTCTGGTTTTATTTTCGAATCGTGGGTGGGTTCTTAAATAATGTCAATTTAAATCTCCTGCTGTTTACTACGTTTACTGCTGACACCAGTGTGGTGTATGTAAGTGTAAGTTTGTTATTGCACACACATCAATAAAGATATGAAACTTCTCCGAGCCGCTCAGAGGTTTATAACTTTAGAGTTTTATATCCAGAGTCCACCTGGCTGCTCGTCGCTCACCTGCTCCATCGGTCGGCTGTTTCACTTTCGGTGCGCTCACGTCAGCGGCGCCACCAGGGGCGATGAAGTCACACCAACTAGCTCGCTAAGTCACACTGAGAACAGCCATCTGCTTCGCTGTCTGAACTTCAGAACAAAGACGCCAGGCAGTTGGCGGTTTCCCGCAAACAGAGAACACCCCCCCCCAACACGCACACACACACACCAATCGACTGTATAGGACAAATATACATTGTCACATGCACACACCACCCACTGACACACACTTGTTTGCCTCTCATTCCAATTCGTATACCAATGGCTCATCCGAATGATGAAATATACTCTCAGCTGAGTTGAATACTTTGGTTTAAAGTATTTTAATAGACAGTTGTGCAGTAATTTATTGTGTTTGAGGATGTATTTTATTGCTGATGGTTGTTGTATGGAATGTTATGTCTGACTTTTGTGTCGAGGACCTCAGTCCCAGACTCTGTTGTGTCTTTATCCTCGGTTTTGTCCGTCTGTTGTTTGTCAAGCGTGTTTCAATAGATCAAATCAAATCAAACCAAACCAACAGATGAAATGTTGGATCCTTTGTCCAAACCGCTGTCCTGAAAGGATCAAGGAGGACTGTGGTGAGAAGCGTGTGCACGGCTTGTTCTCGTGTCGGAACAGTCGGCGTAAAGCAGCTGCAGGAAGTCTAATAATGACTTCCTGCTTACTCCGCCTCCACCGTCCCACTCTCCGGTAGCACCAGGCCATGTGGTCCGACGTGAAGCAGCTCCGGCGCTAATAGACCGTCACTGGGCACAAACACCCGCTGACACACGTGGTCGTGATCCTTTGCCGCCGCTTGAACTTGGTCTGACCTCACTTTGGAACATATTGATCAATCAGTGCTCCATTAGCTCCGCCCCCGCCTCCTCCTAATCTAATCTTTGCGTTGCCTCGCTCACTCCGTGCAGACACTTCCACACTATCGGCACACCAACAAAGAAGCAAGCAACCTGAAAAACCTTTTAGCTGGCCTTATTTTGACATCCATAATGTGTTCCAGAGGAGCGCGCTCCAATCCTCTGCCAAGCTAATCTGTTTAGATTAAGTGTGGAGTATGCCCGGGTTTGAACTCTGTAACAAGAGGAGCACTGATATCGAGCTCCAACATGCAGTCTGTGTGCTGGCGTGAGTTATTAGCCGTCCATAACGCCAAGAAATATTACTGACACTTGGATATTCTGTGATCTGCAACACCTAAGACAAAAAGCAGGCGATGAGTTACAGCTGTGTTCGAATACATCATAAACAGTTCGGCGTGAGCGTCGCTGTTGATAAAACTTTAACAGGGCTGTGTGCAGCACGGCAGCACATGGCTGTCATGTAGTCTTCCTCCGTGCCGAAGCTGAGGTTGATATATTGCAGCTCTCTCTCTGATGGTAAATCATTCGGGCCCGTGCTGGCTGATAACTTGTGGTACAACGCAGAAGTTCTAAATCATGCAAGCAGATCTTGGTTTTTCTTCTCAGTGGACACAGATCTAATTTAGATTGAAGCGGTGTCAGCCGACATGCCGAGTGTGGAGAGCTGTGGATCTGTTTACACACTTAACAGGAGAGATCTGCAGCGGTTTAAACCAACAGATCAATGATCTGTAGGTCAGTTAAAAATATGTAGAACATGTTAAAATCTGCTTTCATCTGTACCATTCAGTGAGGGGGTGGGGGTGGGGGGCACTGAACAAATCTTTTGAACTGAATGGATTTTAATAATTCAGTGCACCTAAAAGAACTGTTTTGCCCATCAACACCACTGGGCCTAGTTTTGTTTGTGTCCTCAGCAGAGAGCGTGTGGCCACCCACCAAGTTAGGAAGACGCGACGATGTAAACGAACAAATGAAATGTATTTGATGTGTGTGAAAAGGAATAAATGATGTTCAATGTTTGACAGGTTAAATATTAACACATTTGAGAAATTATTTCTCCTTATTTGGCTTAATAATTAACTGCTGGGAGGCGGAAGAGGTGATGGTGGGTTTGATAGAGGAACAGGAGATGATGATCTGTGTGTGTGGGTGGTGGTGGTGGTGGTGGTGGGGTGGGGGGGTCGTGTGAGTAAACTGGAGTCCTAAGATCAACGAAGACACAAAGTGGTAATTTACTTTGGGATGTTGTAGGTGCTAAGGTGAGTCACAGTGATGTAAAGAGGATGTTATGGTGCATTAAGGTGATGTTCAGGTGATTTTATGGTGCATTAAGGTGCGTTAAGGTGGGTTTGTGTGTGTGTGACACTCCGTTCATAGCTCAAGCCAATAATGCGTGGACATGTCGGTGTATGTGTGTGGACGTATTTTGGCCGTGTGCAATCCAGAGGAGCTGTCTGATGAACAGGATTAATAGATAGCTGCTGAGAAGTTTGCTGCTAACTGGAAGCTGTAGCTAGCACCATTTTATTCGGCCCCTTTGCAGCCCCACACAGAAGTATGTCCCTGACGTGATCCGGTATCAGATCCATTCTCACCTGGAGTGAACCCCCCGAACAGCCGCTGACGTGGGAATAGACCAATCCCCGACAGGCTGAAATTGCGCTACATGCTACACAGTGATTACAGATGTTCCACCACCCTCTGCTGCCATGGTAACCTCTCAGAGGGACCTTGGCATTGGTTGTTTGTTCTTCACACACATGAAATATTGCTTCTGTAAATTTTCCTTCTTTCTCTCCCTCTTTCTGCATCACTGTGTTGAGACCTGTGTTCCACGCTGTTCCTTCACATTTCCCAAAGCTCCACCCACATTTGCCTTCCTCACACGGGGTGCAAAGGTCAACTCAGCCGAGCGCTTTCCCAGGACGACCCGATCACGCCACCCTGGTTAACCATTACCATCCTCCGTGAATCATTCTCCGAGCCTTCGTCGGAATGTTATGATGTCCCCGTCCCCCCCCCCCCCCCCCCCCCCGCCC
>CAAKHB010000261.1:7359-20433 GCA_901007665.1 Aeoliscus strigatus | reverse complement strand
GAGTCAGTGTGAATCCAGGGTTAAGACCCAGTTTCTGACCACAGGAGTAGGAAGGAGCGCTGGTTGTTGCAAATGCTGCAGTGTTTCCTCCAGGAGTTTTTTCAGCAGTTGGGGCAGGATCTGGTTCTGGGATTTTTGCTCACCGTTCTTGTTATCATTTTGACCCCACGGGGTGAGATCTTGCGTGGAGCCCCAGATCGAGGGAGATTATCGGTGGTCTTGTAGGTCTTCCATTTTCTTATAATTGCTCCCACAGTTGATTTCTTCACACCAAGCTGCTTACCTATTGCAGATTCAGTCTTCCCAGCCTGGTGCAGGTCTACAATTTTGTTTCTAATGTCCTTTGACAGCTCTTTGGTCTTGGCCATAGTGGCGTTTGGAGTGTGACTGTTTGACGTTGTGGACAGGTGTCTTTTATACTGATAACGAGTTCAAACAGGTGCCATCAATACAGGTAATGAGTGGAGGACAGAGGAGCTTCTTAAAGAAGAAGTTACAGGTCTGTGAGAGCCAGAAATCTTGCTTGTTTGTAGGTGACCAAATACTTATTTTACCGTGGAATTTACCAATTAATTCATTAAAAATCAAACAATGTGATTCTCTGGATTTTTTTTTCTCATTTTGTCTCTCATAGTTGAAGCGTACCTATGATGAAAATTACAGGCCTCTCTCATCTTTTTAAGTGGGAGAACTTGCACAATTGGTGGCTGACTAAATACTTTTTTGCCCCACTGTATTGTCGGCTGTACTTGAATGAAATCTGGTTGTTTTAGTCAAGATGACACAAATATATTTCCCCAACTTTATTAAAAATCCCTATGAAGTGCCAACCTTCAATTTTGGAAACGTTAGATTTATTCCCCGTTATTCCCATAAATGCCCATAAATTCTCATGCCAATTCCCAGCCTTTTTAACCATAGGTAGACAGGTATATAGTAACCGGTACAGTTTGGTCTGTATTGGTATGACTGTTGTCCTCCAGTTGTCATTCTGACTCTTCTTCGGTCAGTGCTGATCACTTGTGTCTTTCTCATGTGCTGTTCAGTTACCCTGTCTGGGCTGATATCTGACTTGTCATCGGTGTTACTCACATGTGGCTGGAGTTCTCTAGAACCAGCTGAAATCCTGCTGCAGATCGTCCCCTGTGTAAGACCTGTGGGGTTGGAAGCAGTTTTTTACCGTCAGTCATGTCTGTGTGTTGCTGCTAGCATTAGCATCAGCTGTTCCACAGCGTTTGATTCAAACTCTTCCTTCTCTTTGTCGCCGTCTCTGTGCAAACTTCAGATCTCCAGAGGGGGTGGACGGCCAGCCTCCAGCTCTGCCTCCCAAGCAGCTGAGCAGGAAGACGTTGAGCCAGATCATCCAGGCTCACTCTCAGCAGAGCCTCCTGGACAACCACCTCAACGAGATGTACGACGTCCCTGTCAACACCGACAAGACCACGGTCAGTCAGCACACAGAAGACACAGATGCTTTCATAGTTCATAAAGTTCACCAAGTGCTCGCCGACCTTAAAATTTGTTTAATAGGAGAAAAAGAGAATGTTTTATTCTGTATTTGTCAACACGACAACTGAAGCACATGTGTGGATTCCGGTGGATACGATGGCAAGCGCTAGTACATAATCTGTAAATAATCATTGTTACCATGGCAACTATACCATTTGTCTGCTGGATAATGAGACAATGATTGTGGTTTTGCCGGTGTCAGTAAGCTGCGTAAGTCAGGAAACCTGCCACTGATGTGCTTGGACAAGTTCATCTTTTTGCTGCAAAAAATGGACAGTTAATGTTTGATATTAATGGTGAACTTAATTGCATGCTATCAAGTAGAATGAAACCTTGTATTCTGTTTTTTGTCTACATATTATAATAATCACAATACTAGAACGAGGCTGATTTATATTTGATTTGATGCTGCAAGCTGGTGTGGAAATATTCATTCTCCATTGTTGTGTTGTATCAGTGTTGGGTCAGCTGAGACAGAGCTGTACATCTGCCTTTGGTCTCAACCTGCACGTGTGAACCTGTTCAACAAAGGAACATCACAGAATGAATACAGGTTGTCCGATGCCTGTTGTACTGTGTGTTGCAGCTCAATGGAGTCGTCCCCCATGATAATCTAGTACTGATCAAGATGAAACCGGATGAACACGGACGTTTCGGCTTCAATGTTAAGGTAGGAGGATACCTGACAGGAGGATGTTAGGTGAACGTTGACCTTTGATGTGATGTGTTTCTTCATCTAGCACGTTTCTTCATCAAGAAAATCAGTGAACACAATGTGTTTATCCATTATGACCAATGGCATTCCCGTTACAACGAGGAGTTGATCACTCTTTTCTCCTTGTTTGGTTGTTTGCAGGGTGGAGTTGACCAGAAGATGCCCATCATTGTGTCCAGAGTGGCTCCAGGAACATCAGTAAGTCGATAACCACCGGTGATGCTGGTGCTGTAGTGGTTTATTTATCTGGAAAGAACTGAGACTTGTGCTGTAGAGCAGGTCTGATACAGTAGACTGATCATTGCCCCTCTTCCAGCACTCCTCTTTCGTGTTTCCATTGTTGATAGAACCTGGTACCTGCTGCTCTTTTTGGTTCCTCCTACTGAGGTTCCAGCGAACTGAGATGTGACGTCTACAGACTGACGGCCTCTGATTGGTCATAGAGAGATGAAGTATTTAGTCAGACTGTCAGCTCATGTCCAAAGTAGTTCTACTACAATAAACCCACTGGAGAGCTCAGCTCTTATCCGCAAATTTCCACAACATATTGTACTGGCATTTCTCTTTGTGTTTTTGTTAGCATAGCATTTGAAGCTGCTCTATGCTCTTGATCTCTGGTCTGGACTGGGCTGACAGGTCACAGTGTCCTTTCTTCATTGAGGCAAACACACTACTCCTTTGAGTTACATAGAAAACCTTCTGTCTTTTCTGATTTGATTCATTCTGTTGTTCCTGTATCTGTTAGTAATGTTTTCCCACATTCATCTGCTTTGTTTCTTCTCTCGTCTTACCTTTGCCTCTTTTATTCTCTCCCCGTCAGGCGGACCTGTGTGTGCCTCGACTGAATGAGGGCGACCAGGTGGTCCTGATTAACGGACGGGACATCTCAGATCACACCCACGACCAGGTGGTGATGTTCATCAAGGCCAGCTGTGAGAGCCACTCAGGGGAGCTCATCCTGCTGGTCCGGCCCAACGGTGAGTCCTCTTTGTCCATAAGGGACTTACACTATATTGCCAAAAGTATTCACTTACCCATCCAAATAATTGAAATTGGGTGTTCCAATCACTTCCATGGCCACAGGTGTATAAAATCAAGTACCAAGGCATGCAAACTGTGGTATTCTAACAAAGTGGAATTGGGAACGATTTAGCAACTCAGCCAGGAAGTGGTAGGCCACGGAAAATGACGGAACGGGGTCTATGGATGCTGAAGCACATAGTGTGCAGAGGTCGCCAACTTTCTGCAGAGTAAATCGCTGCAGACCTCCAAACTTCATGTGGCCTTTAGATCAGGTCAAGAACAGTGCGTAGAGAGCTTTGTGGAATAGGTTTCCATGGCCGAGCAGCTGCATCCAAGCCATACGTCACTAAGTCCAATGCAAAGCGTCAGATGTGTTGGTGTAAAGCACGGCGCCACTGGACTCTAGAGCAGTGGGGAAGTGTTCTCTGGAGTGACGAATCGCGCTTCACCTTCTGGCTATCTGATGGACGAGTCTGGGTTTGGCGGTTGCCAGGGGAACGGTACTTGCCTGACTGCATTGTGCCAAGTTTGGTGGCGGCGGGGTTATGGTATGGGGTTGTTTTTCAGGAGCTGGGCTTGGCCCCCTAGTTCCAGTGAAAGGAACTCTGAATGCTTCAGGATACGAACAGATTTTGGACAG
The DNA here is from genome assembly GCA_901007665.1 of Aeoliscus strigatus. Lineage (NCBI taxonomy): Eukaryota > Metazoa > Chordata > Actinopteri > Syngnathiformes > Centriscidae > Aeoliscus > Aeoliscus strigatus. The sequence continues at coordinate 16,546 of CAAKHB010000261.1, read as the reverse complement.
TTCCATGCTCCCAACATTGTGGGAACAGTTTGGGAATGGCCCCTTCCTGTTGCAACATGAATGTGCACCAGTGCACAAAGCAAGGTCCATAAAGAGAGTCTGGTGTGCATGAACTTGACTGGCCCACACAGAGTCCTGACCTCAACCCCATAGAACACCTTCGGGATGAATTAGAGCGGAGACTGAGAGCTAGACCTTCTGGTCCAACTTCAGTGTGTGACCTCACAAATGCACTTCTGGAAGAATGGTCAAAAATTCCCATAAACACACTCCTAAACCTTGTGGAACGCCTTCCCAGAAGAGTTGAAGGTGTTGTAGCTGCAAAGGGTCGATGTCATATTAAGAATGGGATGTCCCTTCAGTTCATATGTGAGTCAGGGCAGGTGAGCCAATACTGTTGGCAATATACTGTATGTTCTTCACTCACAATGTTTCTGTTTCTGCCGTGGTGATGAAGAACTGCATAGCTCAGCACCTATCAACATGCCTTTCTCAGTTCCAGTTAGTTTTTTCAGTCCAGTGACATGCAGAGGGATAATGACCATATGAATGAAGTAAACAGAGCAGTATGGTTTCATGCCTAGAAAGAGCACCACAGATGCAATATTTGCAATGAGGATGCTGATGTACAGAGAAGGTAGAAAGGAGCTGCATTGTGTCTTTGTAGATTTAGAGAAGGCATATGACAGGGTGCCAAGAGAGGAATTGTGGTTTTGTATGAGGAAGTCAGGAGTGTCAGAGAAGTATGTTCGCTGGATTACATTATGTGTATGACAATAGGGTGCAGGGCCGGAAGTGGCCCTGGAGACCCTTGACCTAGATAAGTGTTCATCGGCACCAACTCATTGTAGCGTCACCATGTCACATTACTCATTTTGTGGCCCTAGCAACATTTCAAACTCTTGTTGCCATCGGTTGTTTCAATTGAATCAAAGCTATTCTTAATAGATTTTTGCTGTATACTATAAATGATGTAAAGATGATGTCATTCCTAGTACAGCTTCAGTTGTCATGTGGAATCACATCCCATTGTCTCATAAACTCAAATAACTCAGTATCACATTAACCAGCTCATTAGATGGCCGTTTGCTTTTGTTTGTTTTCAACTTTCTACAACATTGTAATGTCAAAATTATTGCACAGACCTACAGCGTGTGAACATCAGACATGTTTACAAGGATAAATGTGAAGGATGCGGATCAGGTTAGAGAGCAGTTGTTTTTTCCTTTTAAATCAGCTCTAGATTTGTTCTTTTCCCAGCTGGTACACTACATTATAGTTTGACTTAGTTGTCACCGGTTGTAAATATTCACCGTCATGACAGTAAAACTCTGGTTTATGTTTTGAATGAGTGAATCTGTCCCCTGGGAAGAGAAAACCGCTTCACATCTTGTCACCCACTTGATCTGTTCTTTCCTGTGAGGTCTCTCAATGCATTGGCAGAGAGGAGGGATGAGTGGGTTTGGCTTTCTGTACATTTCAGATAAATATGATCTCTGTGTGGAAACAGGAGGCTCAAAGTGTGTCTGTAGAGCCACATTGGGGAGGTTTAAATGAAACAGTATGTTGATGTGGGTCAAAGAGGGATTTGTTCAGGCGATCCGTGCTTATATAACAGTAGATGGTATATGGTTACATCCATATATTCAATGCTTGTCAGTCAAGGTTAACTGAATTTGAAAAGTAATGTATATTAACCCTTTGATATTAACGCACACACTGGCATGGCTCTTAACCTTAAGCCTATTGCTATATTTCAGCCAAGGAAATTAGTTTTAATTTCTATTTCTGGATATAAATAAATAGAAATAAATAAACATGAGACAGCCACAATACATGCATGATACTGCACCACTTCACCGGGCATCTGACAAGAGGACACATTTTGGGTGTGTGTATGTTCCATGTAAAGACAGCTGACAAATGATAAATTCTTTTGTCCTTCTCATGTCTGCCCATAAATCTCCTGGGGACTCTGACTGCTCCATGTCTGTTTAAATGTTTGCCCTCGTCCCATCCAGCCATCTATGACGTGGTGGAGGAGAAGGTGGACTCTGAGCCGGACTTTCAGTACATCCCAGAGAAGTCACCCCAGGACCCTGCCCAGCTGGACCAGCATGCGCTGAGGGACTCCATGGTCACCCTGAAAGAAGGCCTGAGCAGTGGAGCCATTTTGTCCCAGTTTGATGTGAGTTACGCCTTAACTGCCACAAACACAGATGACCCCCTTCTAGGGACTCACACACTGACTGACGACTGGAAGGAGAAGTGGTAGATTCAGGGAGATTGTATTGTTATCACATGTTTCTAACCTGGAACCTGGATTTAGGTTTGTTTGTGCACTATGAAAAAAAAAACTAGTTTGGGCCAATCACATGGGTCTATCTGATGGAGGCAGCTCTTCTGTCTCTATAGCAACCCCCAAATCAAGAAGAACACTTCAATTACTTGTTGCCTTAAATTAGAGCTGGGCGGTATATTGATCTTGAAAGTATATTGATATATTTTTAGATGTGACATGTAGACTATGTTGCATCTAAAAATATATCAATATATTTGTGACATGTAGACTATGTTGCATATATTGATACAGTTCAGTTTGTGCTGTGATCGGTGCTCCAGCTGGAGGTCTCTGCTCCCCTCCTCTTTCATGCACAGAGACGAGAGGGGCAGGAACAGACACCTCGGCACTCAAACAACTGTCTTTGACAGCGTTTTGTACCGCCCTACGTTGAATTACAAAGTGTGCTAACGGTGATGTGAAGCAGCAGCGGCGGCTCTATTTGGTGTTTTGTTGGAGGAAGCAGCGGCTGAGGAGGATTCTGAGGAAACTCATCATAGGTTGAAACTGCTCTCCTCCACTGATCACTTACAACACCCAGAGTCTGTACTCTGTGTGCATTGGGCGGGGCACCAGGAAACAAGTTGGACTTTTCTTTCAGCGACCCCCATCAAACTCTTCCACTCCACTTCAAAACAAACTGACATTGACTCGTTTCCCTGATGACATCACCATGTTCTCTCCTCTGATTGGTCGTAGCGCTATCCAATCGTGTGCAGTGGTATATTGATTGATTCAACAGTTCTAGACGTGTCTCCTGATTTCCAGGCTGACATGTTTGCTTGTGTTCCAGTAACCTCTGTCCTTTCAAATATTTCCTTTGCATGATGATGAAGTTGCATATTACACCACATATGAACACACTCATTTGATTCCTCTGTGCCATTGTTTCTTTTCTTACAGCAACTGTACAGGAAGAGGCCGGGGATGACCATGCTGTGTGCGAAATTACCTCAGAACGTTTCCAAAAACCGCTACAGGGACATCTCTCCGTGTATGTGCTGGCTTTGTGCTGCTTCAAGTAGCACACGCTCCACGTTGTCTATTTGTGTTGCCTTTCGCGAGTTTTAACTCACAATTTACAGTACTTTTCTAACCCTAACCTTTTGTTCCTCTCACCACGTTGTTTCTTCCTCTCCTGACAGATGACGCCACACGGGTCATTCTGAAAAGTACAGATGACTACATCAATGCAAATTACATCAATGTGAGTTCGCTCCTCCACTCTTCTGTCACATGTCAGTCGGTGTATGATGGCACACAAGCACGCTGACAAATAAACTGTCTTCCTGTTTGGAGGAAAGGGAAGAAACTGTTGAAAGAAAGATGCAGCTGAACTTCCCTTGAATGAACTTGATTAGGAATGAATTGGGTCTAATCTGATTGACAAGCTGTATTTTTTCATCCGCACATGAAGATGGCATTGATTGAGTTTAACAGTTCAAATGTTGTCTCATAGCCTATTTTCCACTCACACACACACATTTCTCTTAATGCTATGTGCGTGAATATTTACAATCTATAATAAGTTTCCCTTGACGAAGGACAGTTGGCGTTCTAACCAATTATTCAGTATTGTAGCATGTTTTACAGCTCATCGTAGATTGTATTCTACTTTTGCAAGATAAAACTGGTTTGATTTGTGAGCAAGAAATTCCTTTCAACTTAACTGTGCTCTTACACCTGGAACAAGATGATTATGATATCAGTTTATTTGACTCCTGCTCCTTTTCCACTACATGGCTCCAACACTTCTCAACTCCACTCAGCTTTGTTTGCATTTCCTTTTGGGATAGAACTGGAACTAGTTTTGGTTCTTCCTCCTGTGAGGTTGATATGGTGATCTCCAGATTACCACGCTTCTGTCAACACAAGAGTCTACCGGCAGTTCTACATACTGCCAATAGTGATAGTTCTTAGTTATTTACTCCTCATCTCATGCTCAAATGTGCTGATACACCATGGTCTGTCAAGTCCAGACGTTTGTGAAGGTTCTCACTATCCGTCTCTGTCTCTTTGTCTGAGACAGACATCCACAGTGAGCATCAGGTTCTCCATCTCCTCCAGGTCCTACATGGTTTATGAGTTTGTGTCACGTATAAATCACTGCTGTGACGTCAGCCGTCACATCGAGGAGGAACTGAACTGTGATTGAAAAGGAGTCTAGAATAGCGTGAAGTAGAGTGAAGTCGAGTAGAACTGGAAATGTGCGGTGGAAAAGTGTATATTTTACTGGTAATGTGAAAAAATTGTTATTGTGCTAATTGCCCAGGTTTTTTGCTAGCTAGCTAATGTTTTCAATGTCAGTTATCAAAGCTAGCTAGCTACAGTAGCTAGCTAAAATACGTGGTTGCTAAGCACTAACCCTGACCCATACAACCCAAAAGGATGGGTTGTTTGCAAACTACCTGAATTTTTCTCACGTTCAAATAACTTTGCATATCACTGGTTCACATTACCTGTAACATATATAATCAGCAGGTGTGAACACAGCTTGATAATGTGTCAAGAACTACAGATTTATAAGTCAAGAATACAAACCTTTCAATGGAGAACATTTAGAAAAGTTTGAAAGGAATGCTGTGAATCTGTGTTTGTGCAGATGGAGATTCCAGCCTCCAGTCTAATAAACCGCTACATAGCGTGCCAGGGGCCCCTGCCCAACACCTGCGCTGACTTCTGGCAAATGACCTGGGAGCAGGGCTCATCCATAGTGGTCATGCTGACGACGCAGGTGGAGAGGGGACGGGTATGTTGACGACTCAGGCAGGGATGGCTGCATCAGCTGTAGACATGACAGGAAACGGTCTGCCAGGCCTTGTCTGTTTGACCAGCATCTCACTGTGAATTTACTAATCTACTTATTGTTGCTTGTTGTGTTCTTCTTTTATCTTGAAACTACTCAGGATGTCGATCACGTTGTGTAAAATGGTCAAAGTAAAAAGCTGCTCTGCGAGCAGTTAATTAAGCCTTTCAGTAGTAAGACATTCATCACAGCATCAATCTTTCACTAAAACAGCAAAGCCTCTGGCTGACCTTTGACCCCTCAGTAATGAAGTGCATCTTTTAGATGTAAACATCTCTTTTGCCCTCAGGTGAAGTGCCACCAGTACTGGCCCAACCCAGACAGCAGCACCTCCTACGGAGACTTCACAGTGACGTGCCACAACGAAGAGGGCAACTCGGCCTTCCTGGTTCGGGAAATGACTCTCGCACACACACAGGTAACGGTAAAGAAACAAACACAGATAGAAGACAGGATGTGTGCTCGCTGCCAGAGCAGGTCAAAGGTGAGGGCAGAGGACCAAACGTGCTGAAAGGCACTTGGTCGGATGAAAGAAAGGAAGCAGTGGCTCAGGAAGGGTGAGCGGCTGACGACCCAGAGGAGGTGTGTTGCCATAGAGACCGGTGTGGGCTGTTCTTTTTCTGGCTCCCGCTGCTGCATGAGCACCTCGTATTGGGATCTGGTAACCATGGCAACCCAACCACCCCAGTCAGTCATACTGCTGAAAAAGGAAGCAGGAGAGAAGACGCTGATGTGGAGAGGAATGTAGAGCGCAACTTAGCTTTATTGACTATGTCATGTTGGTAAAATGCTGTTAGGTGACATCATTTGGTGTTTGCAGTTCAATGATCAGGGTCTCTTTTCTACCTAGTCTCTGCGGAAGATTTTCTTGCTGTGTCCTTATTTGTTCCCTACATGTTGCCCATGATTAGCATATCTCCTCTGCCTGTGATTGTCGCCCGGGAGATAGATGAGTTACCATGGAGATGCAAGGAGGTCACATTAAAGAGACACACAGGGCCTCTGAATGGCACATGAGCTGTGTTTACCTGTGTGTGTGTGTGTGTGTGTGTGTGTGTGTGTGTGTGTGTGTGTGTGTCTCATGGTGTAAATCGCGCTACCGCTGCTTCTCTTTCCCTTTCAATGAAGGGTAAAGGAGAATTATGGTTACTTAATAATGAGTCTTTATCTGAATGAAATGTATTCCTCTGAATGATCTCAACACTTCATTCCATTGTGCATGTTCAGAGCGAGCAGCAGAGAGAGCTCACCCAGATCCAGTACCTGGCCTGGCCGGACCACGGCGTTCCTGATGACTCTACTGACTTTCTAGACTTTGTGTCTTTGGTTCGGACCAAACGGGCCGGACAGGACCAGCCAATGGTGGTACACTGCAGGTACAGTTGGCCTTCTGTGTCCTTCTAGCGATAGCAGCAGGGATGTTCAGGTCTCTGATGTAGATAGGGTGAACCTGAACCTGACCTAGTGGACTTTTCACACGGGGGGATGTTCAGTGCAGACCATTTCCTTTACCTGGTTTGGATGTGAACACTTATGTTTTATTATTACTTGTATTATTACATTTAATACTTAGCAAATAGCAAATCTTTATTTTTTTCCTTTGCTCTATTACTTTCTTTCTCCCGTGGAGCTGTTGTGATTGTGAACGTGTGTAGAAGTGTGGGTCAGTGTTTGATGTGTAACCCTTGAGTGTGTACCTCTGTTGACGTTTCACCTTGTAACGGAGTCTTATAGCCCTGTCTTCCTGTTACCAGTGCTGGGATTGGTCGGACAGGCGTTCTCATCACCATGGAGACAGCATTGTGTCTAATGGAATGTGGTCAGCCGGTGTATCCCCTGGAGATCGTGAGGACCATGAGGGACCAGAGGGCGATGATGATCCAGACCCCTGTAAGTCCACTAACGACTGTTCATGTTCTCAGCCAGCTCTGACCTTCAGCTAACACCCACTGTGTCTCCATCAGAGTCAGTACCGCTTTGTGTGTGAGGCCATCCTGAAAGTCTACGAAGAGGGTCTGGTCCGACCGCTCAAGGCCGCTGTCTACCAACTGAGGGACAGGATGGATGAGGACGGAGAGACAGAACAACATACACCGGGGCAAGAGCGAGAAGGGACATCGGCAGCGCTGGAAGAAGGGGAGGCAGCGACGGTGGAGGCGCTGGATGAAGAGGATGACGACGACGAAGAGGTGGAGGTGCTAGATGTGGGAGAGGTGACTGAGGACGGCGACGAGGAGGACGAGGAGGTGGAGGAGGAACCAAGTGTCGCTAGCGCCACCAGCGAGACCAGCATAAACCCCAAACCCGACCCCGCTGGACCGTAAGAGACACCAGGGGTCCCAGGGAGCCACCAGGAGGATAGAACAGAAGCACTGCTGCACTTTACGATTCAAAACGGAACAGAAAAAGATACGCAATGAGGTGAACGTCATGGACAAGATAAAAGTTAAAAAAAAAGAAGCAATCAGCTGTTGAATAGGTACCAGTAGAGGCTGTTGTGTGTTCAGGGTCAAGAAAAAAATGCTACAAAGAATGAAAAGATAAACATACGTACATGTGGATGGGGGATTGCTGTTGTGCCATAAGTACGAAGGGACAGGGCTGCCCCCCGTGGATGGAACTCCTCCCTCCGCTCCTTTTTTATTCCCAGCGGGTCGCCCTGTCCCCTTCTGAGCGAGTCTGCCAGACGGACCTGCCTTTTTAGTGTCCTTTTAGCTGATCAACAGAAGAACCTTATTTTGTTCCTCAGAAAGAGTATTTATTGTGTTTTAGTTTGTGTCGAGCCCTGTCCACTGAACAAAACCAGTTGTATGTTTGTATGAGTCTAGAGCTTCATGCTTTCCTGATTAAATTTTAGGTAGTAAAGTAGTGTGATTCCTCTTCTTCGAACTGCTCCTTTTTTCTTTTGGGGGGAAAGAAAAACGGATTTAATTTATTGTTTATTTGTAATCTTGCTTGTCTAATTTGCTGTCATACGGGCGGTCGGACTGTGTGTCTCACCTCTGGGGCGAGCTGGATCCTCTGTTTGTCCGGCCGGCGGTGTTGGTCTCAGGGCCTGTGCTCACCGCGCCTCTCTTCCCCCTTCACAGCAGCTGTTCTCACACTTCTGACTTCTAGCACTGACCTGTTGAGTCGAGCCTCTCTTGGCTAATCCTCGTGAGTACCACATGAGAGAGAGATGCCTCGGTGGCCACGCCAGCCTCACTGAGTTCACTCTGTTCCTCCCGTCTTTGAGTCCACATGCAGTCACGTCAGTGTTACCTGCAGTTTCTGAGCGATCAGAGTGGGCGGGCTCGTGACGCCCCCTTCCTGCTGAAGTGTCCTTGAGCCAGACACTGAGAGCAAACCGCTGTGGCAGCAGAGGATCTCTTCCTGTTTGCAGTGGCGGAGCCAGAGAAACAAAGGGTTCATACTGTGGAAACCAGTCCATGTATCAAGCGCTCCATGCCTCATGCAGTCAGTGTTTTCCATCCCACATCAGAAAAGGCGTGTGCTTGCTGATGTGTAGATGGTAAAACGTTCAACAAACTCCACACTCTTTAACATCCAGAGGGTCCCAGCCTTTCTGTCCTGTTAACTGGAACCAACCCAGGTCCTCAGTATGTGTTCTGATACTAGTTATTTTCTCCTGGGACATGGTCTGTGTCTGAATCTCAATGGGGGACTGAGCTTTAAACCGACATCTGCATTTTGTTTCCCTCTGAAGGTTTTATCTGGCAGAGTTGGAAGAAGCAGTCTGAACCAACATGTAACACGTATTGATCTTTTACAGTGGTGTGAGTGATTGATGAATTGTTTTCTGAATTCACAGACCATGGTGTTGCTTGTTTTTTGATTTGTTTGCCTTCGTGAGGGTCTGCTGTCTTTGTATGTGACATAGCAGTATGGAGTGTAGCCTATTCTTTTCATCGGCTGCTTTAGTGGATTCTGCTGGATAAACCTGGTGTGTGTGTGTGTGTGTGTGTGTGTGTGTGTGTGTGTGTGTGTGTGTGTGTGTGTGTGTGTGTGTGTGTGTGTGTGTGTGTGTGTGTGTGTGTGTC
>CAAKHB010000258.1:0-10878 GCA_901007665.1 Aeoliscus strigatus | reverse complement strand
TGGCAGCTGACTGACCCGCACCTTCACCTTCAGCCGCGCTCGGCTTATACATCGCATCTGAGTGGGATTGTGTTTTCCAGGTTAATCCTGAGTTCATAATCCCAGAATCAAAACTGTCTCCGACGGAATGTGCAACAAACGCACGTGCACCACAGACACTAGCCCGTGGCGGCCATGTTTCCGTAGCTCTTATTTGGTTTGTGTCCTTTTGCCGTGTATTCGTACGGACGAGTGCTGTTTTTACTGCCTGCGACTGTTTGCAGTGGGATGATCTGACCTCAGAATGTTGACCACACTGCCTGCGCGGTCACAATCTTCTACCTCTGCATTCACTTCAAATACAGTACTCTGAGTTGGTTCAAATGGGAGTGCATTTATTTCACACCTACATTTTGTACACTATATCTTTCAGGTATATATTATACATACCAATGAGCAGCGATAGCTAACACGTCTCTGGGGGTCTACTTGGTCCCCCGACACCTCCAGGAGGCTGGACAGTGATCACTGTCGTTCCAGAGTCACTCCCCCTAATGGCAGCCATCACTGCTCCTCATACGACCGTGTGCGACCACAAACGACACTAGAACAAACATCTCAACCAAACAGCCCCACCCTCAGAGACAAAGACACACACGAGCTAATCCGAGACAACACTCACCTGGACTAACCGCATCGTCTCACACAGGCTCACACAGGCCACACCCTCCACTTACAAACACTTCCTCTTCCTGTATTTCTTCATTGCTTCTCATAAGAGTTTGTCTGTCCTGAGAGCTCCCCCTGCTGGGCCCCCAGTTACCATTATCTCTCCTCATCCAAATCCACTGACTGCATCCGTGTGCCTCATCAGACGTTTCCTTAAATATTTTCCTCACCCTCTGTCCACTTCCTCCTAACTCCCTCAGCAAAGAGACAACCGACCTGGACCTTACTCCCACTGGACAAATCCTAACTTTCCAACCTCGTTGCTCTGCTTCTGCACCTAACTCGACATACCAAAGCTTTTTTCCTGTCATTTGCTTCTACAACTGAAGCCGCCCACGGAACAGTCTTAGCTTTGCACTGGCTATTTCCTGGGGAATAACAAGCGTTCCTCCTATGTCCACCTGCATTTCCCAGTCGCAACCATCATCTAAGCTGCCTTGCCTCTTTGCTGTCTTACTAACTCTCTCTCCCTCTTGAACAAACTTGATTGCAACTCTCTTTTGTCTTCGACCCTCCTCTTGCTAAGCTTTTTAAAACCTGGTTATGTCGCCACACCGGACCACACGTACACCGGCCTTGTGACAGACGAACCTCACACCCAAAATGCGCTTAAGCGTTGACAGGTCTCCATCTACCCAGAGTTTAATGTACATATTACACATAATTACATAACTATACTTCATTTTCATCTGATCGTAACAAGAGGTTGGCAGTTATACATGGTGTCCATGTAGCTGTTGTCAGGACGTGTGGCGGACGTACAGGGGGTGATGTGCTTGTGAGCTGGATGTCTCAGTGGTTGATGCCGCTGCCTTTGGAGTGGCTGGTCAGGGTCTTGGACTCATTCATTTACACTTTAAATGAAACACGTGTCCCCCAAAGACACTCGACAGTGCTGTTGCTGTGACAACTTAACAGAAATAGTGGTTAAAGTTGCTGCTTTTGTCGTGGGTGGTCGGAGTTCAAGTCCTAAATAAACGAGTCAACTACGCATTCAGGTCATTGATCCGTAGTTTAACTATTTAACTGTTAGACGGAAACAGCGAATGTGCGACAGTTACTGCCGTCATGCATAGAGAAAGAAACGTGAGCAGCTTGCTCTGGTGTATGGACCCCCCCTTGCTGGGAAACTGCCAAACCAGAAGTTGTCGAGTGTCACTGACCGATGAGGATGCGTCTTTCAGCTCCACCCAGCACAGAAGGAACAGAAACTTCTATTTGCCAGAAGTCACAAAAACAAACTTCAGCATGAACAAAGATTTCAAATGTCTTTATATTTCAGTAAAATCTACTTTAATACACTTTGAAACAAGAGTACAACAAAATAGAATATACTTCAAATGTTGAATATACAAAGTTCAGTCTGAACACAAACGTCTTCCTATTGTCCGTCTTTTTGAAAACAAATGAAATAGAGTCAGAACGACAAAGACCGACCTGGTTTCAGCGACCCAACGTGGAGTTTGGACAGTTTGTCTGAACATGGTTCTGTGTGGTTCCTTTACAAAACATGGCGGCATGCGTCGGCTCAAGAGTCTCTCTGCACTGTGACGCAGCCGACGGACATCGGACACAAACGGTCACATTCAGGGCAGCAGATTTCCCTGGACGCCGCTGGTTTTTTCACTCGTGAAACGTCGGGACACGGACGTGATTTTAATAATACTGGGTTTGGTACGAAGGACAAAAAACAAATCAGCTTACTGTTCAGACAGTACATGAAAAACATGAAATTCTAAGGCTGTTCTGTTACGTAAACTGTAGATATATGTACATACATACACGAGCGCTCTGTCCCGTCCACACTCTGCACAGTGTCACAAGTACAAAAGCTTGCTGGTTTTATGTGTAGAAGAGAAATTAGGAAGAAAACCTTTTCTACAAATGTGTTATTTCGCTGCGTTTAGTCCGTTCTGTAGTGTGTTTCCTTTCTCCGTGGAGGAGCGTCCGTTCTTCCCAGGCTGGAGGAAGTGGTCGGTTTACCTGTAGTGATCATGGTTGGTCCCGTCTAAAGTCTGCGTCCTGAGCTGCAGTGGATCCAGGTGTGTGTGTGTGTGTGTGTGTGTGGTTCTTCAGACTAGCCGCGCCGTCTCAACATTCAGGCTCCTCAGTCTTTAGCACACCGGGCACTTTGATCACCACCTCGGCGTCCGCCGCCTCCGACGGAACGCTCCTGGCGCCGGCCGGGTTCTTTGGGACGACTTGGACCGTTTGGACCTGGACGCCTGCGGCCTTCAGCTTCTCCACGGTGAGCAGCTCCGAGCCGTTGATGATGCCGCCGATGACTCGCGGCTGCGCCGTGGACACCGTGACCACTCCTCCCCCGCCGCCTCCCGGCTGCGACACCACCAGCGTCTGCGCCTGTTGTTGTTGCGTCTGCGTCGGCACCGTGAGCCTCATCACCTGCGCTCCCGGCGTGACGTTGACCGGAGCCAGGGCGCGGACCGTCAGCGGGTTTCCCAGGAGGCTCAGACCCGTGGGACTGACGGCGGCCTTGGCGCCGGTTGAGGACGTCTGCAGCTGACACTGAGCCAACTGGTGCGCCGGGATGGTGATGATCTTCGCCAGCTGCACCGTGATCTTATCGCCGTTCTCCGCCGTGGCGGGGACCATGGTGGGGATGGTCTGGATTACGACCTGCGCCGGGACATGGGAGCCAACGGGATTACCGTAATGACAGCAACATCTCCCAGCTCCTCCTCCACACCAGGAACCTTGGGACGCTTGTCGGCTTTCAGCAACCATTGGACGTTTTCTGACAGCGTACTGACAGTACTCTAAAGTATGCCCGTAAGTGTGACCGTATCAGAAAAATTAAAAATCGGTCTTATTTTTAATCAAAATGTCTAATTTGTAAATTTACGCTTTACACTTAAAATAAGACATCACTTGAAAAAGTAACTTCTTTTTCCATTTCGATAGTTTCAAGCAAATTAAAAAAAAAAAGTACAAAAAAGTAATTCTTTTTGGTGATGTGTCTTATTTTAAGTGGAAAGAGATTTTATGTTGACTAGAAAGATATTATAGGTAGGATTGACTTTTTGCAGTGAGCCATCGGGGTTAAAGGTCAAGGCATCGTGTTCTCACGCACACACCTTCTGGTGGGAGTTGGTGGCTCCAGCAGCAGCGCCGATAGCCGAGGTGTTGGTGAGGAGGGCGGTGTGGCCGGCGCCACCCGTCGTTCCAGCTGACTGCTGCACGGCCACTGTGGAGAGCTTCTGACCCAGTGATGTTGCCATGACAACAGGCACAGGCACGGCCACCCGCACTGTCCTGTAAAGAAGAGGTGAGACGGGAGAGGGGGGCGTGGTGAGACCGTTGTCAGATTCAGAACGGTTCTCTTTCTTCGATCCGACCTTGGCCCGCTGGCTGCATGAGACGTCGGGCTCCCGTCCGCCGCCGACACCGTCACTATCCTCTGGGCCGCCGCTGCCGTCGTCCCACCTCCCGCCCCCGCCTTGCTGCCGGCAGTGACGCCGCCTTGGACGACGTTTACCCGGTTCGCGCCGCGCAGGATGTTGGGCTTCTTGCTGGGAGTCACGTCGGTCGCCTGGAGCAGCATGTCCGGCGGCGGCGGCACGCGGTCGTAGGACGCCGCCGTCTCGGAGGCGATGAGGTTGTCGGCGGCGACCAGGTCTGCCTTGTCGTCCTCGATGATGACGATGTTTTTGGGCATCTCCTTGAACTGGTAAACCAGCCGCTGGCCCTCCACCTTGGCCAGGATCCCCCGTTGGTAGTAATACCTGAGCAGTGACAGACGCCGGTTGTTATGACGACGCACGGAACAGACAAATAAAAGCTGAGCCGTTCCACAGCAGCCACCTCAGCGCCCGTCCCATGGTCTCGTAGTTCATGTCTGGCTTGTTCTTGTGTTTGCCCCACAGCTTGGACACGGCCTTTGAGTCGACAAGTTTGAAGATGCCCTTCTCCCTCTGGGTCCACTTGATGTACCTGGGACAGGTGTTCTTGTCCTGCAGGAGGTCCAACAGGAACTCCCACAGGTAGGTGGTGCTCCCTGCTGGGGATCAGACGCAATCGCTGGTAAAACAACTTACGGCCGCTCTGATTTGGAAGGGAAACCTTCTCCTACCTTTTCCTGCTTTCTTCTTGATGCCGAGGTCCACGGAGCCGTTGGAAAAGCCTGACTGGTGTGTTTTTGGTTTCCGTCCAGCTACCAAAATTTACAGAGTCATTTATTTTATTTCTTTTAAGAACTGGAATGGTCAACAGGTTGTAGAACGGAATTTGAGTGCTGCTCTGGGACAGTCTTACATATATTAAATCAGTGAACAGTTTTTTTTATCTGATTCATTCACAACTGTTGCAACGCTTTAGCACTATCTGTCCACTAGATGGTGCTGTTGGACTACTATAATTCATAAACTCAACACAGGTCCTCTGGGTTATAATCTCTATTACACACAATAACAGAAACTTTTTTTTTAAATTGTACCTTTCCTCTTCCTGACAGGCTCGTGATCAGGCATGGGTTCAGGCTCTTCCATCAGGGTAACCATCTCCTCTTCCTCTTCCTCCTCCTCCTCCTCCTCCTCTTCCTCCTCGTCACAGCAGTCCTCTGTCGTTATCTCCACCTCCGTCTCTGCAATCATGTCGGGACGCATGGCAGCGTGGAGGAAGTCTGGTGTCGTTACATACGATGGGATGAAAGCCTCTGATCGGATGAATGACACAGGAGAAAAGTTAGCGGGTGGTGAAGTTGACTGGTTCACACATTTGAGTTTGAAAACAAAAATGTAATTATAATGCTTTGGGAATGAGGGCGACTGTTTGGTTGTTTTTTTTTTACCTGGACTGCAGTCTTCTCTGAGGCTAGATGGGGAATCCATGTGGAGCAAAGCCTCGGCCGCCTCGATGGTCTTGTCAGAACAGTGGACATTGGTGCCGTGCACTGAGGCTTCCACTGAAACACACACCCGGAATCCATCAGTCAACAGTAACAGCGTGAAGGCTGAATTCAAACGCCTTATTTCTACTGGACCACTGAGCAGAGTGACTCTGAAGCAGACGGTCTGACAGGATGTGTGGAGCACAACCCCCCCCCCCCACACACACACCACCACCACCACCTTCTTCTTTAGTCTACGCAGTCGTCACAACAGTATTTTTAATTTCAACACTGTTGATCCTGTTGATACAAAGGATGTTACAGTAGGAGACTTCTACCTTCAGGAGACACACTGCCGCCTAAAAACCACAGGGTGAAGAAACTATAAAGAGCTATAAAAATCTATAAAGAGAAACAATGTTTAAAAACAAAAAAGTAGAATTCAGCCTGTTGTGGGGGAAATTGGCACGTGGCATATTTGGGCCCCTGAGAACTGTAGACACCTGCTGTTGGTGTCAATCACTGGTGGGAAACACGAGATCCCGTTCCACCCTGTGCTGTCCATGTTTGGCTATCTCACTGAGGCAATGGGAACGACAGAGAGGGGACAGAAACAGGCTATCTTTAGATCGTCTCGCTCATTCAGCCCCGCTCACAAACAAACAGGACACATCGGTGGATGTCAGAGCAGAGACCCTGTAGCCAGCTGCAGCAGACCACCAATAATAAGACCACCAACACATGCCGGCTTGACCTACTTCACACATACACACGTGACAAGGAGTTTGAGTTAAAGTGTCACAAATGAGAAATGTTTGATCACAAAACGGAATGATGTAAAATAATGTGTGTTCAGAGTCATTTAAAAAGGAAATGGGTTCGCTCGCCAACGGTAACGGCGCCAATAATAGCAGCGAGTCCGACAGAAAGTAGTGCAGCGTCTGATAACTTCCGTGTTTACACTCCTCAACCTTTCCCTCCAGTTCCCTTCGAAGACGCACACAAATCCCCTTGTCACTTAACCCCGTCGTCGCTTGCTATTGGCTACGTGTTCGGCTGTAAGCCCGCCCCCAGTGAAAACTGACTGGACGCCTGTTGACGTTGAGACACCACACGTACGTCATTCGACGAGAGGCGTGTCAATCAAACGCTGACCCCGCCCTCTCAATGTACATCGCTTCCGCCATTGAAATAAGACACGAAAAAAAATCGAAATATGACCCGAAAAGCGCAGGGCGACGACAGTTTTGAGTGAAACATATCTGATTTAGTTGCCAGAAACGTGTGACACGAGTGAGAGGACAAACACAGACGTGTGTTTTCGTGCCGGTATGTTGGGAGACTGAAGCCGCACAGGAAAGAAGTGCAGGGAAGAAAAAGCGAGCGAGACAGGCCATCCCGTGCTGCGACCACATCACACCAGGACGGAAACAATGGATCCGAAATAAGAGGACAATAAATATTAAAATATACTCAGTGGGTTTATTGTGCGTTAAATTGCAACAAACAGAACCGCACTATAACCGAGCGAACGCGGTGTTACTCCGCGAAACGGGCGAGGACTATATACAAACATGATTCTCTTGCGGAATTAAAATACCGCAATCCAGTCGTGTCTAACTGCGAAATCTTGTCGAATGTCAGTTTTAGGGAGAGAATATCAGTGTCACAGCGCGTGCCCGATTCACGCCGGTGAAAATAAACCCACATGTCCTTCCTCTCAGACAGCGTGGCAAAGACGGAGAAGACAACATTTTTACACTTCCTGGTTTTGCAGAAGCCGATCTGTAAACCGCTATTCTACAAGTCAGAGCTCTGCAAAATAAAATAATCTGCAACAGGATGCAAAAACACAGTGCATTCGCTTAAGTCTCCGTGCAAGAAGGTCAATATTGTTAAAGTTTTCTCCACTAAAATCTGTGTGATAAACCGTGTAGCAACGCCATGCAGGTTGCTACCAAGGTGATCACTTCCTGATTGCCCTCCATTGCTCCCGCACACCGCTCCGCGGAGTGAACCACCGCGGTCTACGTTTCTGCGGAAGTGCCGCGTTCACGGCAGATCTCCGACCGGCTTTTTCGGTAGGTTAACCATACGTTACCGGCTCTGATGAGTAGATCGAGCTGGTTTGCGTGCCCCTCATGCTGCGAAGTCGCCATGTTTTCCCTTGCTGCAGATTCACATTGACTTCTCACTGTATTGTATGGGAAGCGCGTAGCTCAGATCACTCCGCCGCTAATAGGAAATCTCCTCGAATTCAAAGAGACGCGTGACGGCCTCAGAAAAATATTCTTCCGCCGCTGACACAGGAAATCGTTCCGTCGCCCTCCCTTTCTTACGTAGACCATACGTCAAATAAAGCTGCAGTATCGTGACAACTTTCAAAAAACACTGTGCAAAAATAAAGAACAAACGCGCAATAAGAACAACGAGATCTTTGCAACAAGTGCTTCAGTTCTGCTCAAAACAACATTAAAAAAGAGGGTTCCTGTATTCTCTAATCTAATATTGACTTAAAATCCACTCTAATAATAAATGGCCCTGACAATAATCACTATGATGGGAGGTAAAGTGTGAATAATAACATGTCATGCGACCACACATATTCTTAATTGGTAAATTAACTGTAGATGAAGTTTGTGTATTTCTTAACAAAAAGGTTCAACAGAAGACATTTAAAACAGCTGACAGACATCAACAACAGTGGCTTGTGCAGCAGTGCAGATAGTCTTCGAATAAATGTGACCTTTTGGTTTGCATAGATTTCTTTTTAAACGACAGTGTCAGTTTTCTCTCTGACAATACTCAAATTCTGCTTATGAAAGTATCATTGTACACAGCCGCTGTTTTCAGCGGCTGTTTCAGTTGGTAAAACATTTTATTCCAAACCCATCAACTCTCCAAATGTTGGAATGTCTAATTTAAATTATAAAAACAGTTGTGAAAATGAATACATTTGTTTTAGTTCACTGCAACAATACCGTCTGTTTCAGACGTACCAACACTGAACCAGACTGATCACATTAAATAGAGGCCTAATGGACAATTAGTGAGTTAGAACCTTGTCAATGAAGTAAAAACCCTCTGACAGTGTCCACAAGATGGCAGAGTGTGAACACCCGTGCTGACCAATACGACAACAAAGACAAGCAAACAAGTCCAAAACACTCAGTGAATTCACTGAAGAGATGTTTGAACATTATAAGTCGTAATAGAACGATTCACTGGTTCTGGAGAAGAAATAAAACACTGCAACATATGAGTTTGTGCAAAACTTATAAAAGAATTATTCAACAAGTTGCTGTGTGTGTCTGACCCTGGGCGCTCTAATACAGGTTTTGTCTTGGAAAACAGCCTGTAAGTCATTTGGTGCCAAATGAAATGACTGCAGGTCTCATTTGACCCAGAGAGTATACTCCCTAAGGTGACATTGAATTTCTCCATAAACACACAGAAAAACACATATTTGTCATCTTCCATTCATCTGGAGACATCTTGTGCCTCAAATCTTAACTGAATTGTATTTGTTGGCTCCACAAGATAATACACATTCACTGTAGTATGATAATCAACTACATTTGTCAAGTAAAAACCCCTGACCACTGACTACATTTAAAACTACATTTGTCTAATAACTGTGTAGTAAGCTGCAGACAACATTTAACGCTCCATTTACATTTGATTATTTGAAATGGACCCTGATTTCTGGAAAACATCTTCCAGTTCTTGCTGCTTACATTATCTGATTCCATTGTATTCAATGTCAAATTGGGAAGTCTTAAATGACTTTTGGGGTGAATTTCCCCATTAAGACCCTCATATTAATTCCCATGTACCTCTGGCTCACCTGCTTCCCTTTCCGTCTGCACCTCCTGCTCATCGGATGCTTCCTGTGTCAGGTGCTCCTCCTCGTCATACATCAGCACCTGTGCGGAGTAACTCTGCTGCTCGGCAAGGCTGGCGCTGGGTACCTCCTCCACGATGACCGCGAGGTAGTCCTCAGCCACATCGCTGTCCTGCACCGCCTCATCGGCCTCCTCAGCCTCACACTCGCACTCCACTTCTTCTGGGTCCAGATCTGCCTCACACTCACCCTCCTGCTGGGATAGTCACGAGATGTTTACTGTATGAGAGGAAACCGAACAAACGCCACCTTTCCACTGCACAGTTCCAGCTCTACGTGACTTTGTTGGTTCCACACGTGTCCTGTTCCGTTACAAGTCAGTTCCTCTTCGATGTGTGTGCTGCGTGGCGCTGTTTTATACGTGACACCAACACATAAACAATGGAGGACATTAAGGAGATGGTGAACTCGCGACCACACTGTATGTTTTGCACAAATTAGCCACGTTAAATAAGCATGAGATGAGGAATAAAGAACTATCGCTATTGCCAATAAAACTGCCGGTAGGTTCTTGTGTTGACTCTCTTCAATGACCAATCAGAAGCCGGCATTCTGCAGACGTCATGTTTTAGCACCTCACTAGAGGAGGAACGAAAAAAGTACCAGATACCAGGTTCTATTCCCAATGGAAACCCACAAAAAAATATGTATAGAGGCGAGTTGTACTGCAACTGTGAAGTGGAAAACGGACAAAAGGTGTTGTTGTCATGCTACGTCTGTGTTGCGTTACCTGCTGCAGATCCTCATCAGTTGTGACGTACTCCACCACTGTCCCGCCAGAGTCGACAAGCACCACTGACGTCATGACTCATGCTCCTCAGTGATGCGCCTGCGTCATGGGCTGTGATCGGCCACAACGCCTCCACCTGGTGGGTTCCACCTGTGTGCTGAGCAGTGGTTCCTGAAAGGAGGAGACACAGATGAAGATCGTCCTGTCAGGCAGCAAGAACATATGTCAATATGGCGCAGCAATTCAGGAGATCAGTGTTTTCTCAACGACACTGACACATGGACAGGAGGGGCCGGGGATCCAACTGTCTAAGAGTCAGAGTGCATTTCCAAAAATGAGGAACTAGTCCTTTAAAATCTGCTGAGGTTCAGAGTTTTACTAAAATAATAACATAAATAATAAAAACAACAATTGTTCAGATCATAAAAATGTTCTGGTTATTCTACTTTCCTCTGTCTCGCCCAAGGCCTCATTAAACCCAGAGATCTCTCCCATATTTTCCTTTGTGCTCTGGCCTGCAGGAAGTCCCGATGTGCTATAACAGGAAGATCCGCAATGATCGGAAGCTGAGTTCCTCAGACCGACAACAGAGGAGCAGGGATGGGTGGACAGGAGTCATGGTAACTGTTGCTAGGAACCACAGAGCCCTAACTTCCTGTTCTGTGCTGCTCAGTGAGGTTACAATAGGAG
>CAAKHB010000254.1:26020-43206 GCA_901007665.1 Aeoliscus strigatus | reverse complement strand
GTGTCAGCCAGGATAGGTCATCCCACACTAAAGCTCTAGGAAAAAGGTTTGAGTTGTTTTATTAAAGCAACACAGAGCCATCTATCTCTGCTGGAGTCTGCAGCACTTATTAAAACCTAGAAGCTTCATTCCCACCCAAACAACTAACTCACATTTTCTCTTTTGCAATTTTGAACAACCACCTCATATTCAGCTGACGAAAATTAATTCTCACTAGGCTCAGTTAGATCTTTTTTTTTCCCCTCTGTTATTAGGCTTTCATACCTTGCTGACATTTAAGGCTGGTATGTGCAGTATAGGGGATGAACGTTGAGCTGTTGGGGTACTCTCTGATGATGAGTTTGCTTCTCCAGCAGCTCAGTCATGTTGTTTGAGACGTTCATGGAGGCTTGACATGTCACCCTGGCAACAATATCCTTGACAGAAATTTTCTTGACAGCTTCATCTGTGTACTCGTCCTCCAACAGTTTTCCCACTGCTCCCAGTCAACAGTCATCTTATGACTGTTGACTGTATCAATATCAATTTTACAGATGGGTGCCCAGTTTGAATATTACTCTGTGCAGATAACCAGCAGCACGATATACTGTTTCTTTGGACTGCTCCTTCCTCTCCGCCATGGCTCTTCCCGACAGTGCAGAGTTGAATCTTGCAGCTGTCAGATAAATACAGTAAATTGATGAACGAACTGGATGAGATTGGATGCGTATGACTGACAATTGGACGGAGTCATGTGACCGTAACCAGTTCCCAATTAGAACCAATTCTTCATTTCTGTTCTGAGTCTTGCCGCATAGGGAAAGTGAACCAATCTACACACCAAGAGAAGAGGTTGTAAATATAAAATGAAGACGATCAAGTTACAACACACACATTCGTACACATCAGTATGGAAAACGCCTCCTTCAAGTACAGATATTCACTCCTGTCCCTGCTGGTAGCTCATGAAAAAAAAAAACACATTTGCGATAGACTTCCTCCCTCACACACGACACCTCATCCCTCGACCCCCCTCCCCTCCCCTGTCTTTCCCTCCCCCAATCTGAGATGAAGCCAGTTTGTTAATTAAGCTGGATTTATGCCGGGGGTCTCCCAGTGCTGGGAGCTCGTGTGAAGTGGCTGCTGGCTGTCCCCAGAGTATTTTCACTAAACGGGGGCTGGAGGAGAAGCAGGGCTCTAATGACAGTAGAGCTGAGAGGGGACCTGTTCTGCTGAAATATATATTAACAACCTCCTCCCACCTTGACTGCAAGGGAACCTTTTTTTTTTATTTATTACCAGAGAACGTTGGGACTTGATTTTCAAAGTTCCTGTGATCCTGCTTGGACATTTTTCAATGATTTAATCACAGATGATGTTTTCTGTTTGTGGAGGCACCATGTCATTAGATGACTGGAATTTTTTATTTTCATTATACTAAATATGTAAAGATTTCATTGAATTATAAGAGATTCAAGGCTCCATGTCTCTGAGAAACAGAGACGTCTACAACTCCTTCCTGATGTGCTTCATTGACTCTCCTCTGGCCGCTGAAGACCTTAGCGAGGAGCGATGAAGGTAGAACTCAAAGGGAACCAGGGAGTAGGCTGAGTTCACCCATCAGTGAATTATCCTTTCTGCAGAAGGCAACTCATACTGTTCATCTGACCATAGAAGCTCATAGAGGTCCCAGAAGTCATGATAAACTCTTAATTGTCATCACTTGCTGTCTCTTCCTATCTGCAAGTGGTTCACGGTTCACGGTCTTCTTAATTCCACCTCGTACAGAGTAATCAAGTTTCTCCCTGTCCTACAGTGATTGGATGAAAATGCACAAGACATTTCCCAATACTAGAGTAGACAAAGTGTACAACAGATAAGACATGTATTACTGTTAAGTAAAAAAAAAATCACATAAACACATTCTATGTTTGTACGTGACTTTTTGTTTTCTCTGCAGTGGACCTCCTCGGCCTGCTCAAGTGGCGCTCCAACACTAGCCTGCTGCAGCAGAACCTCCGGCAGCTGATGAAGGTGGAAGGTGGTGAGGTGGTGAAGGTCAGTAGGTGGAAGTCCTTGTACGCTTTGCTGACTGCGTGTGTCTTTTTGCCACAAAGAGCTGATGGTGGCTTTAACTTGTCCCAGAATAATCTATCCTTAGTGTGAACTCTGCTGTCTGAAACCTTAAAGGACCATTCTGATACTTTCAACCTCAATCCCACATGTATCACGGTTGACATAACTCACAGGGACCAATGAGGTCTGTGCAGATGAGTAAAACACTCTCTGGGAAAAGTTTTGCGCATGCTGGTCGGGGGAAGTCCTTCACCGCAGGGGTGTGATTATTATTGCCAGCTCTCGTCCTTTGCAGCACTCAGCCCGACTGAGTGCAATCACATTACATCTTTATTTTGGGCTTTCAGTATATTAATGGCGTTTGTTATTGGTATGAATCAGCTACGCTCAAAGATGACGAGACGCACAAATCATCTTTCATCTCTTTGAGGTCACCTCGCCCCGCCTCCGTCCCCCAGCCTGACATTCATGAGACAGAATTCTGCTTTGAGCATTACAGAGTGCACACTTAGTTTATGAAGCTCATTTATCCTGCAGCAACAGTCCAAACACACAGTAGAGCTGTATTACTTTTACATTTGGCTCTGCATCTTCTCATAATTTGCCAAGAAAATGGAGCATGTTTTTCTTGTATATACACTTGGAAATTTGTTTTGTCTTCACAAAATGTATTATTATCTCATGCTAACAGTTTGATGTTGCACATGGCACCGTCAAGGCAGAGCGACACTTGGTTGCTGGTTTTCCTGTCCAGGTTTTTTTCTGACTTGGTCCTCAGTACATGACATTAAAGGACTATTTGGGTACTTAAAGCCCATTCCCATATCGGTACTTATAGGTGCATGTAAAAAAATGTGAATGTGATGGAAAACTTCAGGAGTTTTTTTTTTTAACTACAGACTACAATTATTATTATTGCAATATTTCAAACTATTAGAATATTTCACTAATTATGCAGTGTAAATACCATAAATCTCAAATCTGTGATACTGGATTTTAGATTTTCATGAGTTGTATGCCGTACATATCAAACTTGAACAATTCAATTCATGTTTGAATAAATCTAAAATATCTCAAAGTGTAAAAGTGTAAAAGAAAGAAATTATCTTCAGAGTGATTGAAGTAAAATGACAAATCCAGTCTTAATTATTCTGTGGAGACACCAAGAGCTCATGTTGTGTTTTTGTTTATTTGTTTAGCCTTGACTGCCACATTCTTACTGTCAGCCTGTCATAACATATTGTGCATCTGTCGTTCTAGTTTCTGCAAGACACACTGGATGCTCTCTTCAACATCATGATGGAAAACTCTGACAGCGACACATTTGATACGTTGGTGTTTGATGCCTTGGTAAGAACAGAAATAGGCAGCTGAATGCTGCCAAGTACCTGCTTGGAGCTCTGCCCTGCAAGATGATTAACCTATAAATAACGTGGTTATCTTACACGTGAATGAGCATCACTTCATTTGTGCCATTGATATTTCAACCCCATGAGGAAACATCTAAGCCAGCATAGTGGATGTAGCTGCATCTCAGGAGGCAGTTGGTTCAACTTGTTTAAGTTGATTCCACAGTGCACACGGTCACTCCCCACAGGAATTTTAAGCATGTTCTAGGGTTACGCCTCAGAGGAAAATGTCTGCCTGCGTATCACAACGCTGCAGATCAAAAGGAAACAGGTTTGCATATTTTTGTATGCAAGTTCTGCTTTTAAGCACATTTGAAATGCAGCAGTGCCTGCAGGGGACCACACTACCTGCAGATTTTAATTTTAACAATGCAGGTTCACATATGATCAGGTTCACTCATTACAAACAAACAAGTTCAGGTGACTGCTCTGATTAGATTTGAGTTTATTGCCATTTGCACAGGTACATCACAGTACAGGAACAATGGAATTATTGTGAGTTTCTCCTAGCAGCAATTAAAAAAAAAGACGTAACAAAACACACTGTTGTTAGTAAAAAAAAAAAAGACACTGGGTCACATAACAACATAACAGTTACAGAAAAATAAATAATAAGAGCACAGTGAATAAATAAAAGGTGCAGTTATGATTGGAGAACACTTATTGCACATTCTTGTTGTAGGGTTATTGCCCATTTTCGTTCTGTAATGGGTTCTGGTGAGAACTAGACCCTCAGTTTTTAACATGCAAATGGATTTTGCTTCAGCCAGCCTTTGACATTTTAGTCCTTCATTCATATCTTGAATAACTTTATCTCGGATGTTCCACATTTGAGAGTCCTCTATTGAGAACGCTGACTGCCTCAAGGAGGATTTATGGCGTTGACTGTGACTCTTACCACTTGTTGTTGTTCCTCTGTCAGTGGACACAAACAACAGTAAGAACTCTCACGGTCTTATTTTAACGCTCTGTGCCCGGGTGCAAAGACAAAGTTCCACGGGTTCAGACGTGCTGCTGCTTCTTCATTCATGTTTGTTGTCTTAACATTAACAGTCTCAGTCCTGCAGCGTAGAGGACAATGTCCATCCTGCTTACGGTGAAAACACATTGGAGGGATTTGTTTTGTCATTCATTAGACCAAGTCATTATAGTGCTTGAGCATCTGATATCCAGCGCACCATCATATAACATCATGTGCATCGCGAGAGAAGCGTTTTCTCTTTCGCAGGAAGGGGAACAGAAATTGTCTTGTCAAGTGTCCTCGATTTATTTCCATGCGAGAGAATTGGGAGAAAATGGCTTTCTGCTCAAATGCAAACCAATCTAATTTCCTAGTCTATTGCAGCATATTGAGTAAGACACCCCTTTTTCTTACTCTCCATTACGAGCCATGTGCTTTACATTTTAATGATTGCGTCTTCATTCCCCGGCAGGTGTTCATAATTGGGCTTATAGCTGACAGAAAGTTCCAGCACTTTAACCCCGTACTGGAGACCTACATTAGAAAGCATTTCAGTGCCACACTGGCGTACACGTGAGTGGATCTCTCTTTTTCTCTGTAGTCACTTTTTAAACAAATACGCAAATGCATTTGTGGTTGATTTGGTTTGTGTTGGCAGGAAGCTCACCAAAGTCCTGAAGAACTACGTGGACAACGCCGAGAGGCTGACAGAACAACTGCTGAAGGCCATGAAGGCTCTAGAGTACATTTTCAAGTTCATTGTCCGCTCTAGGGTCCTCTTCAACCAGTAAGTCAACACGTACACTGATGCTGCTTCAAAGTTGATAGACACGCCGACGTGCATATCAACACGCTGACTGAGTTATTACAATGTAAAAAAAAAAAAAAAATCTTGGGATCTCAGAACAAATAGAAACCCAGTACTGACCCCTGTGGTTCCACCCAGGACCATAGCGGTTAGAATAAAGTTCTACATGTAGTTAAATACCCTGACCTCGACCAGAATCTGTCAGCACCTGTACAACGTGTTGCACCTGTATTGTGATCATGGCAAAGAGCAAATACTCGCTAACACACCTGGGGGCAAAATTTAAAATAAAAAAAAAAAAACAGGTTTTCGAGGACACAGAACAACTTTTGATTTATTACTAACAACATTCCAATGTCTGAAGAATGAAAGTGATGTGATTATATTTTTCTTGAGTGTAATTGGCTGTTTTGGAGCAGCAGAATGAAGGTGTGATGTGTGATCCTGGTCTAATTGAATGTGTAGAGTCTGATTAGTTTCCTGTCCAATGTCTGGAGGACGCTTTGTCCTTTACCTCAGTATTAGACCGTCACTCTGTCTTCAGGAGCCGTCCATTTTACACCAGATGTTTGATGCACACACACACACACACACACACACACACACACACACACACTGTAATCAGTTAGGTGTAATTAATTTTAAAGTTTTTACGAAAGGCTTTTATAATTTAATAGAAATATTTTTCAGTAATTGAAGCCTATAGCTCTGCATGTCAAAATGTTTCAATATTTTGTGTCAGGTTTGAGTACCCCTAATTATAACCCCTAATTATACAGTTTAAAGACCATAAATCTCAACTCTGAGATTCTGGATTTTTTTCATGAGCTGTATCATATTTATCAAAATTAGAAATTTTAGTTTTTGTTTGAATCATAGATGAAATTGTCATGATTTGAAGTCTGGAAATAAAACTTTTCCATCATATTCATTTTTTTTGGTTGCACCTGTAGACAGTGTTGATGCTGCTGTAAGTTAAAATACTGACACAACATTTAAACATTGATTCAAAATTTTAAAAACTCACCAGAAGGTAATCAAATATAATTCTTTACATTACTTGAAATAGTTACATCTTAAACAGGGTAACCTGCAATGTTAAGAGTGACCTTCCACACACTGCTGCAGCGTTTCTTTGTGACGACAGAGGACACACAGCCCCTTCCTCACCGCAGCATCTGTCTGCAGCTCACTGCTCTCCTCGGTGCTGCAGGTCAGAAGCAGCTTTAAGTAATTGTCGTTCCGGGAGCTCTGAGACAGCGAACACAAATCCCACGATTTTCAGAGCCCTCAGCTACGACTAACCTGGACCATGTAATATCAGCAGCTCTGACATATTGTTGCACCCCAAAACCCACCTTGTTAGAAGAGAAAAAGGGCAGAATCTGACAGGGTGGAAACAATCCTTCCACTTCATCACTCTTTCCCCAGACACGTCTGCTTCAGCGTCTCTTTCAAACAATTTAAATTCCTCTCCTGGTTGAAGTCCATAAAAAGTGTGTGTCACACCTAATTACTTTGCAGGGAGCGTTTCACTTAGTATTAATACTCAGTTTGTGGAAATGTATGGGCTTGTTAAGAGGGATAAAAGGCCTCCGTGTTTTCTGGGGATTACGGAGGAAGCCTCGCTTTGTATTCTTGTGTACTTGGAAATTGCATGTAAATGTTTTCCGCATTTGTTCAGTGATTATCATTGACTTGTGGTCCCTTACTGGGCAGAGAAAACATTAGTAAGACCACAGCCCAATACACACATAAAAGAGAAGTCAGTGACCCCTGAAATGACATTTGCTTTCACTTTTATTGTATTCTGTGAGAGTCAATAGCACGGATCATTAATTTTTCCGATTTTTGTTGTGGCAGGCAGGTGCTCTAGGGCCTTGTCTTGTTTAAAATGCTAATCTGGTTGGCAGGAAGGGTGATGTCTATGGTTGTGATCCAGGAATATTTGCATTGATAACACGCAGGGGACACTCTGCTGGCTGCTTTTAATGATTTAACAGAGAGGCATCAAACTCGCATCATTTTCCGTGGCGGGCGGGGCTGTTTACACTGGATGAAACAAACAACAGCCTTGTGATCATCTGCCAATGTAATTCTCCACTCCATCCCCTCCCAGGCTCTACGAGAACAAAGGAGAGGCCGACTTCATGGAGTCCTTGAGGAACCTTTTCACATCCTTCAATGACATGATGAACAGCAATTCAGAGAATACGGGCATGGTGAAGGTAGGCCGATTGTCAGGCACACTCTGACTGGAAATGTCTGCTGCTGCTGCTGCTTGGGTTGTAAATAGCAGTTGCAGTGTGAATAGTAACTAAATCTGGTGTGGTTCAGAATTTAAGTGAATGTTTTTCAACATTGGAATGATTGCAGCAGGATTAACGTTCCTTTTGCTCATCGATTGGTCTCGACGTGATTTGTTTCCTTCAACTTTGTCAAGAAACTATATTGTGTTTCCTTTTCTGTTAGTGGGACTGCACATACTGTGTAATAAAGTCTATATATTCGATCGCACCAAGGAGATCTATTTGGAACAGGCAGCCAGAGGCGACAAAAGCTCCACCTCAGCGCCTCTGAAGCGTTAACTCATTCTATGTTTATCTGTCTTTCACCTGTGCACGTCTTTTTACAATGAAGGAAGTCTTCAGCCCTATTCGGACGGGATTAGTTTCACGTGGTACGTGGGGTAATGTCATCTTACTGCAGGACGTCGGTATAAATATAAATGGTCACATGGTTAAATGGGATAAGAAATACCAGTATAACTACCACAAATGGTAGTTTTTCAATCCATTTACCGCCGCCGCCAAGTCCTGCACGAAAAAGTTGAGTTGGCACAAAGGCAAAAGACTAGACATCTGGTGCAAAGACTAGAACGGTCGTACTTGTCCCACTGTAGGGTACTTCTTCAAGAGATTCCATGCTTGAAAATCCATGAAAAAACTATTTTTAACAGGATATGACAAAATATCTACACGCATACAGTATTTACTGCAGGTCTATTCGCACGGGATTAGTACCTCATCTGATATTCCAGGACCCTTTTACAGTAGGTGAAAGCTTTGGTAATCTTTACTGGGAATAAAATATCTGATAATTATTACTTGACAGCACGTACCTGGGTCAAACGAATCCGTCCGAATAGGGCTCTAGTCTTACAGATTAGAGCTCACGCAGTAGGAAGAATACAACAGCAATACAGGAGACACACAGTTTAGAGGGGATTTGTGCAGTCCTCGTCTTTCCACACTTCTGTCTTGCCTCCAAACCTGATGTATGTCTGGTGTGTTTCCTCTGTCCGTACTTCTATACCTGTGTGTTTGTGTTTTCCTCTCCATCTCTCTTTGACCTTGACTGTCCTGTGAACTGGCGCTCCTCGGGCGTTCTGCTCTTAAGCTGCTCCTGAAGGTATTTATTTCACCTCCTCTGCCCTTTTGCCTTTCATCCCCTTTCCATCGTGTTTGAATTTCATTGTCCTTGAACCCAAAGCTATTTGAAAACACACACGCGCACACACACACACACACCTGTGCCTCTCGAGGTGATACAATCACAGGGTACCTGGTGCATCAACAGCAGATCCATGTGCACGCTCACCCATAAAGAGGAGCTCAGGAGTCAATTAGGAGTCACTTACTGTGTAATTGGCTGAGATACTGGCCTTACTGTCAGGAAATTAAAAACTGATCCTGAGGAAAAGGCACAAAAGCGTGAAGTCCTGGTGACTTCAGGCTACCGCAGTGACGGGTGGGGGCTAATGAGCACGGCCATCATACTTCAGATTTGACCCCACATGAACATCTGGACAAGAGTACACACGAAGGCGACAGTAAGGATGAGTACAAACCCCTCGGAGACTGAGAGTGACACTTCACACACTTTGTTCCCGCACAACAGGTTGGATTTCAGTCGTTGTGGAGAACAAAGTGAAAAACTTGGTTTGATTTGCTTCTTCAAGAGGTAAACAGGCGCGTTTGGCCTCATATCTCAAACGCCCACGACTGCTAACCAGATCAAAGTCAAACAGCACATCAGGATTTAGTCTCACTAACGTTTGTGAGGTGAAGGTGTTAAGTTTTGCATATTAAAGCTCCTGAACCATCAGAGTAGACTGAGGCAGGATTTTATTAGCAGATAAACAAAGATGCAGGACCATTTTTTGTAGCCACCAAATGAAATGTGTGTATTGTGTACTTGTACACACTTACTCACATGTGGATTAATGTGTCAGTCTATCATACTTCATTATTAATCAGTGTCTGAACTAACGGACACAGAGTTCAAATTAATCAATTTTCTTTGTTCAGGGTGCTGCACTGAAGTACGTTCCCACCATTGTCAATGATGTCAAGCTGGTCTTTGATCCGAAGGAATTAAGGTAATTTACCACGTGTTTTTCCTGTATTGACGTTCTAGACCGCGTCATCTGAGTGTGTTTAGTCAGTAAGTCAGCTGGAGGACATCAGCATCCTTGAGTTTCTCAAACACTGTCATTGACTGTCGGAGACAAACGTGTTTGGTTCTGTGTAATTTCATGTTCTTTAAGAAGCTGGTGGGAACATTATGCTCATCATCATCTTCCTGAGTGCCCTCCCATACTCAGCTGGGCTTTTTCTAAGCAAGCTCTCGTTGCCTTGGAAACTCAAGTGTCCATTTTAATAATGTCATCTGTCGAGGCTCACGTACTACTTATCCCTAAGAAAATAATAAGGCAGAATGTCTTAAATAGAATTATAATCACATAGTCAAAAACATCTACATTCATCAAAGCAGGAGAACTAGTGTCTAATGAATTATTTCAACAGTTCATGATTTAAAATTTACAAATTTGCTTCTTCTTCTTCTTTTCATTCACATCAACACTCAGCACAGAACATGTTTTATTTGCTAATGTCCAGCGCCACAGCAGACTGTGGTCCCCACAGGTGAGCCAGTACTCACCTCTGTCACAGCTGCACTGATGGGGGGTTTGGCTCTCACAGCTTCATAGACCCTTTCGGTAGCAACACCCGTCTGTATTTAAAAGAGCTATTGGCGATTGTGATCCAATATGCTGTCAGATCCAATAGTGAATTATCATAAAACTGTCCCCTTTGTGTTGTGAACACGGAGGTGTAACGCTGTTTTGTTTCCTAAAATTGAAAACAAGTAAAGAACAATGTGCAGCGGAGCACATTTTTTCAGCAAATCGGCAGCAAAGGATATTTCTGGTCTTTTGCCTTCATAGCAACATAGTTAATATTACCATGGCAACATATGAAGACGTTTTCCTCACTACAGACACTGAGGAATTTGAGGTCTCTGTTTATTTCCCCGCTGTTTCCTGTGGAGTGGAAGGAACTTCCTCAAATTATGAAAGAGGGAGATTAAATATTTCAAGTAGAAAAGTACATTTTCAACTCCTGATATCCCAAAGACCTCAGGTAGCATCCATCTGTAAGATTGAATTAAATTTTACATCTGTCCAGACAGTTTAAGTGTATTTGTGTATTATTGTTACTTGGTTCACATCTGACCTTTGACCCTTTGACCTTTTGAAGTTTTCATGGTTAAACAAATGAATTGAATCCTGAGCTAACTGAAGCTGGAACCTCCATGAAGCAGCCTTGTTGTGATTTTCCATTCTGTGCTCTGAGGCATCGCTTAAGAGGAGAAGTCTTATTATTTTCAGCGCTCGTCAAGTCCCTGGTGTGTTTCTCTTGTCCACTAGTATCTGAGTAATATGTGTGTGGCTGAGTGGTTTTGGATGATGGTTTGTCAGTCAGTCATTAAGCTCAAGACCTCTTATCTCTTGTCGATCTTCTTCCTCTGCAGCAAACTGTTCACCGAGTTCATCCTCAAGGTTCCTCCGGCTCGCCTGGTCAAACAGAAACTCGACTGCCTGATCGACATTGTCCACAGTGATCTCTTCACTCATCACGGTGAGAATCACAGAGACACAGTACACAGAGAATCCCACAGACCACCTGCCTCCTCGGGGGAGCTGTGTGAGCTCGCTGTAAAGGTCATCGAGGGGTGTGAAAATCTTAAGTGAGCATCTCATCTGCTGAATTCACCTGTACACATCCTGATACAATATCAGTTCTCCAGTGTGCAGTTAATGTTTATTCTCTTCCCTTGCACCAATACCACACAAATGCATACATGTGAGGCTTCAATAATATCAGTGCTACAGTGTTCCAGAGAAATTAGAAATTAGATTTTTAAAATATTAGTATTAGTTGTCGAGTTCATTCAAAACTATTTGAATGAGTTACACAATTTCAATATATATACATGCCAACCAACCAAATAAAACATTATTAATGGAGCACTTTTCATACAAGCAAAATGCTAAAGTGCACTCAATCATAAAACCAAAATCCCTGCACACAAAGTGAAGGGATGCTAAAAGACATAAAAAATGAAATGAAATGAAACATACCAGGCATACTATATTACATTTTAGCAGACAAACAGCCTGATTCAAACAGAATCAACAATGATTATATGAAGAAAATGTAGATAATAAGTAAGTGAGTGAAGGGGGTATCTGTGGCGCCGTGCTGTGTTGTTGCTGTGTCATGCTCACAAATTGTCCTTTGGCCATCTCATGTAAATGAAGTGGAAAACAATTACCCACTCTAATGACCGCTCGCTACATCTGTCATAAGCAGATGTTCAGATTGGCATGGATGGAGAGAAAGCAAACTACGAGATTGAGTTTGAAATGTGTAGTAAGGAGTTTGTCCCATTCAGTGCTGCCTGATCTTTTTCATTTTATGAATGTCATCACTTAATGATGGAGATGGAGAATGACTTTGTATTCTTTACTCAACTGTCGTTCGCCATTGATCTCTGTCAGTTTAAACTGCTGAAGTTCTCTCAGAGCTCACATTCACCACCTAAATCCATCATAGTTTCATATTGTCCCCCACACCCTCCCCGAAGTCGATGCCTATGGCTGTATCACTATTGCTGGTAGATTCTACAGTTGACGGTAGCGCTTGTGTCTCTCTCACTTTTATGACTGCTCTGAGGCTGGTAATGTGTAGATGTCAGATTTTGGAATCAGCTTAGCTCACTTAGAACCTCACAGGGGGAGGAACATAAAAAGAACCAGGTACTTTCCCCAATGGAAACGCAAAAAAAGCCGAGTAGAGTGGGGATTGCAGTGGGATATGGGAAATGTGGAGTGGATGTTTATGTGACAGTTTCCCACACTGATGGCGGACGCTGCCATGTAAGGCTCAGCGGCTCGGTGGCTCAGTGGCTTCGTGCTCAGGGACAGTTTGATGGACTAGGGAAGGCAGATTGAGCCAGTAATCCTCCGAGTTACAAGCCAGCCCCTCGCCTTGCAGAGCCATTCTGCCACATGAGACGTCTCTCTGGGTAGAGTTAGCATCTTCTTCCTGTGCCCTCAGATAAGCTGTGTAGGTAACAGAATCAAAATAAAGAACTGTGTTTAACATGTTGAGAAAAGGTTTTTATGTTATTTCACAATTGAAAAAAAATTGCTGCAGTGCCGAGTGTTATTTGTGCTGGTGAAAAGCCACAGACAGAGGCTATTATCACCTCTGAGTCGCCAGGCTCATTGTTAGCAACATGACTCATGCTAGCACATGTTTTTGTTTTCCTCTGCTCCCCCTCCGTCCCCTGCTGCCATTACTTGTTTGAACAAAGCAATACCGTGTTATTGTATGAGAGATGCCTCTCTCCGGTTACCGCGTCCTTTGTTGCAGTAGCTCTGGGCTCAGTGACGTGCCACAAATGCATGTTTATGCATGATCTTTTAATCATCAATCGTGTGTTGTGATTTTGATGATCAGTATCAGGCCTGAAACAAAAACACTGGTCAGCTCTGACAGTCCCGGAGAAGTAGTTTGATTTTATCATTTGCAAAAAACGGATTGAGTGGGTTTAATTAAGGTGGTGGAATCCTCCGATACACATTAGTTGTAGGCTGGTTCCACTTGTTGTCTTGTTGTTTATTGCTGCGATGAGTCAGAGGGTTAGACCCTTTTTAAGGTGCTTTAATTAGAAGCGTACCTTACAGTCCTGCTGATCCTTGGGTGACCCCATCTCATTTCCCTGCCTCTCTGAGAACTCTCCCATCATCAGGCTCTTAATGTGTTTATTTCAGGCAGCGATTCCCTCCTTGTGTCTGTGAACCAATATGTGTCAATTCAGTATGTTTCCACTTCCGATTTCTGACGAGTTAAGATAGAATGACCTGTCTGTCTCCAATGTGTGTTTCAAATAGAAATGCTGTGTGTTGAATTTGTTTATGCGGACACGATTCCCCTGGTGAAAAGTTTTCTTTCTTTGGCCCAAAGTTGTTTCACCTTCATCGTTGATAATATAAAAGCAGAGAGCAGGACGGGCACATAAATCATTTGTAAATGGGCTCATTGGAAGAGAACAAACGCGTCAGCTGCTCTCCTGGTCTGTTTTCAAGGGAAAAAGCACTGTAGCGCCTAAAATCTGTTTGCTCTGGAAGTTTGGGGAGAGCACTCCTGTTGGAGTTTGATAGTTCCAGTTGGCTTATCCCTCTCCCACCATGTCACGCAAACACACATTTGACTCATTCAGTGTATATATGACCACCGGTGTTGTTTTTGGGTCAAAACTGGAGTGAACACAAGGCAAGAAACACTCGGGACAACACATTCAGAGTTTGGGCAAGGTGAGAATAGGAATAAGACACATTTTTTCTCTCCAGCTACATTAGCCGTGCAGCTTGACGCTCCTCTGCCACACAAAAAATATGTCAGTGCCGACACAGTCGTCGCTTTGAGTCAAAGCTTGCTATCAGACAAGATGGTCAGCCGTTTCATCCATTTATCGACGTTCTGTGAATATTTCTGGAGCTCTGTTTCACAGCAGCCATCCGACATTGGAGACATTCTCTGCTGATTGTCATCACTCCCTCTTTTTTCTTTTTGAAAGCAATTACAAGTGAAAACAGGACACAAACAGGCAAACGAGATTAGACGCAGTGAGGGCCGGTGTCCAGGTACCAGTTTTGTGGCTGGCTGGGCACCAAGGAGCGCTGGGATGAAGTAAGAGGAAAGAAAATGTTGTGCAATTGCCTTTGTTTTTATGACAACAATATTTTATTACAATGTAGATGAGCATCGGCCTTTGCTTTGTATAATCTCTTCTTTTTCCTCCCATTTGCCTGAAATTGCTTCTTGAACATGAGCAGGAATGTGAGGATGCTCGCCCTCTGAGATTTATTATGATGTTTTTCTGTCAGCGCTCACTCTGACAGCAATTGAAACAAGAGGGATGTGGGTGTGTGACAGAATATGGTGAATATCATCACTTCATCGGAGCCTGGTTCCAGAACTATTTTTGGCCAATGAGAGATTCTGACAATGAAACGTAGCTGCTCGTGTGGTTCCACATGCACATTTACAGTGGTAGCAAAGGTCAGTGAATGCAGCATGGTTTAGATCAATGCTCTATATCTCTGGGGCCTGTTTATGAAGAGGTCACCGTAGTTCATGCTTTTCATTATGCTGTTGATGTGACTCACTCTCACTATGATTTGCCCCGGTTGTAACAGTATCTGTAAGTGAGAGGAACTGTATTGATCCTGAATTGCAATTGTCTAATGGTGTCTTTTTAACCCTTTCACATTCACATTTGCAGTACCGTACACCACTTTGCACAATCAGAAAGCAGTTCCTGAAAGCTGAGAAGTCACACTTCACAGACAAGTTGCTGTCATTAAAGTAATGGCTCACTGGCTTCCAGCTAGAGAGCGAATGGGATTACCGTAATGACAGCAACATGGCTCATCCCAGCTTTCATAAACCGATCAACGTTTTCTCCTTCTCCTAGCTCCTTCACACTAGGTAGGGGAACCGAGCTTTAAGTAAAGTACCAAGTGCCAGTGCGAATGTAGCACTGGAGATATCATCGTGGTTAAAAGGATAAAGTGTGTCTCCTCATCAGAAAGAATGCAGGGTACTTCTGTTGTAGTGATGTTTTTCTCTTCTATTTCTACATGTCATATTTCTATTTGTCAAAATATATAATTTCATACTAAAACTTCTGTCCTCGTTGTATTTCCAGACATGTTTTCGAAATCTTTGAAATATCTTCTCCACTGTCTTACCAGTACTGCCACTGATTGGACTGTCCTGGTATTTTCCCCAAGGCTTTAAATGTGGCTCTATCCTTGGTGCACACACGTACACAGTCGCCACCCAGATTGGAATCTGTAGTTTTAATAAAAAATATGATAATTTCATGGTGCTCTGCCTCAGGTTTACCCTGCATGAGAGTGCTCTCATTTTCAAAGTCCTCCATGTCCCACTGCCACTCAGACTCTCAATGTGCATTTGGAAATTCACCTGACAAGTCTCTCGAGTGTCAGCATTAGAAGATTGTTTTCTTGATTACATAATGATGTAACATTGTTCTTATCCTTGGATATATTCATGCTTGTTCCTTCCACATCATTTAGAGATGTGTACCAGTATGATGAAAGCCCTGATAATTGTACCCTGGTTATTATCTTGTAATACCATGATCTTCCTCAAGGGTTGATAGTGAGTCACTGACGTGTAAAGGCCTTAGTTCAGGGTTGTTCCCAAACAACTAACCTTCGCTAGAGCTTTTTACCCAACTTTAGGGAGTCAGAGAAGTGACAGCATTTTGTATGGATATGGCGCCTATTATTGGTCTTAAGGTGTAGGATATGATTTTAATGATTTTGTTCAGATCACACACAAATTGCACACTGAAAAGTAAACAATAAAGATAAATGTGTCTACACACACAAATTCTGAATTCATTGAAAAGTGTCAAAAGCTCCACTGTGTGCAATGTTTTCATTCAATTCCCCAATCGTTCAAGGCAAACGGAAGCCATCACCGAGCGGCTCCATATGCTGCTCTGCCCTGTGTGATTTGTCACCTGGCCAATGTGCTGAGCGCCATTGTGAATGTTTGTATTTGATGGTGTCCCTGCAGATTGCCGCGAGATCCTCCTGCCGCTGATGACAGACCAACTGAAGTTCCACCTGGAGGAGCAAGAGGAGCCGAGGGCTTGTTGCCAGCTGCTTAGCGACATCCTGGAGGTTCTCTACAGGAAGGATGTGGTGAGAAACATGGCTGCTTTGCGTTATTTCTCTCTCTTGGATAAACAGCTAAATTGCAGCAGCATCCAGATGTTGATGCGTAAAGAAGAAGCACTTTTTTCTGGAGTTAATCCACAGAGGAGCTGGTGCTTTTGTAATTACCCGAAGGATGTTTTCTGAAATGCTAATATATATATATAAGGAACTAAAAACACTTCACTCGTCCTTATACTCTTGTTAAAAGACTTTGTCACTGATGTTCAAGGCGTCAGTCTCAGACCTCACATGCTGAAGCAGCCAAGCACTCTGCTGCTTCGCCAGCGTGTTTGATCCTCTTCCACGTCCAGACTCCTGATGTCCTCCCTCAGGCGCTCTCAGACTCCCTTCACCATTGATCACCGCAGCTCAGCCTCACTCATCCTCTCTGTTCGGGATTATCCACTTCTCTGACTCGCTCTGTCTTTCACTGCCCTGCCTGGCTCTTATTCTTATGATGCGCCACTGTCTTTGCATCTCTGCTGCGTGCACACACAAAAATACAGCTGCACAAGTGCAGGACTAGGACCCCTTTTAGGAACGAGCAGCTATATCTCGTACTATATTGTATTTCACACACACACACACACACACAGTATATTCAGTATTGTGTTCTTATATATTACAATATTCTGATTTTTTTTGTTTTCAACAACAGAGCATGTCCCCAAATAATGTCACATATGTCTAAATATTGCTGCACCGAACAAACTTTACCTTTTTCTGATGCTGTGTACTAGTAAACTGTATTAAGGTATTTTAAAATAATGTGACAAAACAGTAAGATTGCTGCTTAAAAAAAAAAAAATCACAAAAGCCTGCATATATTCCACCCCCCCCCCC
>CAAKHB010000254.1:1262-16777 GCA_901007665.1 Aeoliscus strigatus | reverse complement strand
TGGTTTGTGATATGAGACATGAGATGTAGGTGTTTAGATGACATCTGCTCTACTCTCTAGGGAACACTGAATAGATTATATACAACATTTTATACAACAACAAAACAACAGAATTGCAGTTGTTGTTGGATGATAGCAGCTACAAGATTTCCTGATTCTGACTCTTTTTCTCTGCACATGGACTGTTTATCCATATAAAAAAACTAAACAAACTGAAAGCTGATCAGTCAGACTACAGACAAAGAGTTGGTGATGGGCTAAACAGTTCCTTTAGGTGTACTCAATCTGTAGAATCCGTTTCGAAAAAGGATTTCTTCACTGAAATAGTTGCTCCAATAAACAGTATGTTTGCTGCACAAACATGTGTTTAGTGATTTGTTCACGTAGTGAACTAGTTCTTCCAGTACACTCAGTATGTTCACTGCGGGGCACTTTTGTTTTCAGTGTAAGTTTTCTTTTTAAGGTTTCAAGGTCTTTATTGTCAGTTCAAGCACATGTACCAGACACACAGAGGAATCTAGAGGCTGTTTCTCACTGGTCCTACAGCGACAATATAAAACTTCACAAGGCAGGGATTCCTAACTCTAAAGTAAACTATAAACAATAGGCAGAACAGGTAAGAGGTGTATTACAACTAAGTAAATAAGATTAAATATATTTAGAATATAGCAGCAGACGTTTTCTCTATATTTTAATATACATGTGCAAATAAAAATAAATAGATAAAAAGATATATTGTGCAGTTAGTAGCCTGCCAACGATCAGGTTCACTGCAGCAGTTCACCGCTGTACTCAGCTGAACTGTAAATGAACACGTCTTTTCACTCAGTGATTCATTACAGTTCCTTCACTCAGAAGATTTGTTCCTTTGAACGAATCGTTCACGAACGGGGCAACACAACAGAAAGTGTGTCCAGGTCTTACTGTCACAACACACCTCAAGGATCTTTGCAGATTTTTGTACAGTCAGTGATCTTTGCAGATTTTTGTACAGTCAGTGATGTTCACACCACTGCATTAGTCCCTGATTATTTTTGCCTTCTAAATATTGTAGTTGCTTTTGTGTATTGAAGCTGAACCTGCAGCTTTGTTAAATTGCTGTCCAGGAGAGTGGTACACAGTGGAGATAAAGTGGCCTGCAGCTTTGGGAACAGCATCGCAGCAAAATTTAAATGTCACTGAAAAGAAAATAAATTGCATAACTTAATTTGTGAGGGAAAAGAGCAGAGTGAAAATATAATCATCCCATCTTTGAAACACACTAAAAGGGCCTTTCAATGAAAGATTTATGAGTCGTCAGCTGGCCCAGTTATCAGCGTCTCCTTATGAAACTGTCATCGGCTCGCCTGCGTCGCTCCACATTGTTCTCTTCTCGCAGAAAGGGAACATTGTTGGCATTTTCTTGTCCTCGAGATGCCAGCTCTCTGAGTGGTTTCCTGGATCCGCAACAAATTGAAGAGGGCATATTGTCAGTGCTTAACCTCTCTTCCCTGTTTATTCCAAGTCCCGCTTTGCTCACCACGATCCACGCCCAAACCTCTTGTTTCGTCCCTTTCATCCACACCTCTCACCTTTCCTTTCTCCCCTCTTTCAATCATCGTCTTTGTACCGACTCCCTTGTCGTCTGTCTGCCTCCCTGTTTCACATTCTAACCCTCGGTTTCTTTTTGTCCCCTTATCTCACCTACGTGTGAATGTGATCCTCTCTGCTGTCCTCTGTGTCTGTCCTGCCAAGGGTCACCCTGTAGCTATGGCAACCAGTTTTCCACCCTACTGAAAAACATTCTTACTCTTTCACAGAAAGAGATATCATCCCCGGCAGAGTTGTGAGCTAGGCTTTGTGCGCAGTAATTTCCATAAGTTATAATGTAATCAGTTCTTCAGCCTTAAGCAACGCTTAATTGATTTTCATAGCCACGCACAAAAGATTAGAGATTCATTCTCCTTAAATACCCACTCCTTTGTTTTTTTTTTCCATTATTTGCGCTGCCCGTAATTATCCAAACAGTGTTTTACCATCAGATGGTTTAATGATCATACTCGCTGCTTCGCAATTAATGGCAGGACTGTGAACGCCAATGATGAACCTGAACTGATGGATGTAGCTGCAGCCCATTGTTAACGTTGGCGACCTCCCCAATCAACATCCCTAATCACAACCACTTAAGTCTGTCACCCTGTTTCATGTGCACATTAACCCATAAAAAGGCAATATGAGAAAATGAGATTACAGCGTTTCTGTGTCACGACACATCATGACTTAATACCGCTGTTCTAAGAAGTGGATTGTACGTGAAATCTGCGTTGTCTCAGCCTCTCATACTCTACTTTCTCTCTCCGTAAAGTATTACATCACCTGGCAAAGATGGAGTAAAACACAATAATCTTTTCATCCCTCTCGCTCCTATTCTGTTTCAATGTCAGGCGCATTGTGCTACGTGCTGAATCCCTAAGTTCATATGAAGGCATGAGCTTGCTGTTTGGAGGCGATAACATGTTCTGAGACACGGTGAGATGGAGGGGAGGGGGAAAGTTACCGAGAGGATGAGAAGAGACAATACTCAGGCCCAGATCAGAAGGAGAAATGATGGCAGCTTGTTTTTTTCTCTTTGAAGTCCTTGCCCATACGTAGAACTTATTGATCTAGAGCTGTTATGCTAAACAGGGATTCAGGGCCACGGCCATGTCCTCGTGCACAGATTGATTATGTTAAGTAGCACATGGTTAGCTCTGCACTATGGTGCGTTCAACGGATTTACAGACCCGGCGGGATCAAACTGGTCATGAGACCAGCAGGATCATAAAGACAAGAAATGGGATTTGACCCTGGAACACGGACCTGAACTTATTACAGAAGATCCTAATAGGCAGCTCTTCTCCCCACATACACATTGTGTTCCTTCGTGGCGCTGCCTCCTCTCCTGTGTTCCTCCACCCCCAGAGAGGTTGTTTTCATGGAGATCTACCTAATTAGATTGACATTTAATCCTTCTGCCTGTGTGAATACTCCTGCTATATTTGATTCTGTGTCCAATCAACACAATTTCCCTCAAATCAACACCATTTTCCACGGCAAGCAAGTCCTTTTAAGGAGAACTCGGGTCAATTTAACAGTTTTCAAACATCTCACTCCGTAATGTTGAAACCCTGCCCGGCACTAGCAAGCTTTGTCGGAAATAAGTCGCCTTTTTTTGTATTGAATTTCTGTTTCTCTCAGCTTTCTTTACGGATGAAGCGTTTCAATTGATTGTGGGACATGTGGGAAGCCAAAATGCGGTGTGTTGATAAGAATATGCCTGTTTGAGTACAGTGATTGCTGTGCGTTTGTGGTCCTGAACAATCCAACTTGTGTTTGTGATATGAAATAAATCAGTCTGAAGATTTTCCAGGAGAGAGAAGAAACACAGACTCAACGTTTGTCACTGCAGCCTACATTAGGCATATCAGAACCCCTCACTGTAAAGGTCATGGTTCTGTAGAAATCAAACACACACATCATTAGCATAGCTGCACTCTGATCTGATCCAGAAATATCGTGGCACAGGATCAAATTGTGCAAACTGATGAGGGCTGGTTGTCTAGTTTCTGTTGCAACACGGTGATCGCAGATCTGTACTCACATGGGCACGGCGGAGCTGCAAGACACTGACCAGATGGAGCGGAGACCCCCCCACACACAGCCAGTTAGCATGAAAAACAGTGCTGACTAATTCTATCATTTCAGGCAAGCTCCCCTCTCAGCAGCCTGTCCTGTTTCATCCAGTCTTTAACCCGATGCTCTTGTGGTGTTTGCCACAAATCAACACACCCTGCTTCACATTGTCATCATCATCAGGTTGTCGCTAAGGCGTCTTTTGCTTGTTGCTCGACCTGAGGCTCAGTAGGTTTTAACAGACGGTTCCTGTGCTCAAACATCAGCTGGAGCGTCCCTGTGCCCTGCTGCTTCCTTTCCACTAGCTGATTGGAGATGGCCAGAGGCTTTTCAATTATTAAGAGCTGCAGATAGAAAATTATTTAAATGGCTCTTCAGAGGTGAAATGCTGACTAAGTGGAACAAAAGTGTCCTCTAAAACCAGTTTCATTGATTGATTCATAGCCTCCAAGTGTTTCACTCTGTTTTGTTCTAGTGCTTCCTCCTCCTGCCTGTTGTAATATAACAGTATCACTGTCGGGCTGAAAAACACTTTATTAGACCTGCACCATTAGAGGAAAATGATCAGTAGACAAGTTCAGGATAAGTCTGATAAGTTTTGACTATTAATTAAAAGAGCACAACCATAATAAACCCAACATATTTAATAGCTTACTCCCACCTAATAAACAAAACTATTTTTTGTAATGTTCCTTTTAAGTGGTTTCATCAATTTTTGGGTTGCCACATCGAACGTCAAGTGTGAACAGTCCTTTTCCTCTTGGAACATTCATATCTTAAGTGTCCTCAAGCAAGGCCCCTAACAGCCCAACCAACTGCACCCTGGGTGTCACTTTTTGGGAGCCCACTTGTCCTGTGTGTGCATGTTCAGCGCCTGCGGAGCGGCTGAATGCAGGGTTCCCCTACTGGGACTAATAAAGGACATCTTTATCCTCTTTGTCATAGGATTAAAAGGAATTCAAGCAACTTGGGGAATGAAATGAGAGAGACCGCCTCCAAGCAGCTCATTTCCACCCAGACTATTTCCACCCAATATTATCATCCTACATTCATTTTATCTACTCTAATACATTCATCACCAACAGTCAAATAGTTATTCAAAAAAATTAGCAACCTTGTTACGCAAATCCTGCGCTTTGAGCTCTATTTTTTAGTTTTCTAGTTTTGTTTTTCATTTTCTTTCAAAAGTAAAACAAAAACAAACCTCCGTCCCTGGTTGGGCTCCAACCTCCGACCTTTGGGTTAACAGACAGACCCACTAACCACTGGCCCCCCGAGACAGTCCACTGCTGTTATTGTGGAGTTCTAGACACAGGTGCTGAAAATGTCCCAATCTGACAATGAGGAAGAATCCTTGAACTGATTCCTGGATCCAATTGGTTTCAGAACACTACCAACATTTAATCATCTGGTCCTGGTCCATTAGCAGCATTCTTAACAATTTAATTGAAATCCCTTCATAACTTTTGAGTCATTTTGCTAACAGACAGACAGATAAATGAGGGCAAAATAACAAGACATCCTTGGCGTGAGGAGAGTGAGGTCACCATGAAGTTTGTGTTGGTACATCAACATAATTCAAGGTCAAACTAGTTCTGAACACTGATGCCCTATGGCATCAGTGTTCAGTATAAAAACTTGTCAGAATAAAATGTCAAAACATAACAAATGTTAATAACATACAGCAAATTGTAAACATCCCTTTTGTTTAATAAGCCACTGATGTGAATTGTTTAACTGCAGCAGGTTGATTTCCGTCAGCCAACCAATTATTTGCAAATTCCCAAACAAACTCCAGAGTAAAGTACACAGTTGCACACAAATGCACGTTCCTGACAAGTTAAGTATGTACCTTGGAAGTCTAATGACTCTGGACTGGTGTCTGCTGCTTGTTAAATAAATTGGACTGCATTTGAAAGTGTGCA
Organism: Aeoliscus strigatus; assembly: GCA_901007665.1. Classification (NCBI taxonomy): domain Eukaryota; kingdom Metazoa; phylum Chordata; class Actinopteri; order Syngnathiformes; family Centriscidae; genus Aeoliscus; species Aeoliscus strigatus. The sequence goes on along the minus strand of CAAKHB010000254.1, from coordinate 11,201 downwards.
GAGGCTCAGTTGGCCTGGCAACAGCACACACTGATGATCTTTGATGATGTTGGGATGGTAATTAATTTCACCTTTCGTGGCCCTGTGCTCACTCATTCTACAGCGTGCGTCCTCTCTACTTCTGTGTGCCCTTTTGTCTCTAAATCAGAGTAATCGTCCACCTAAGCACTCCTCATGTATAGATTCAGACCGAGAGGGTGGTGTGTAGACGTCACGTGTATCATGTCAGTCTTTACGGCCCCTGCCTCTCGTCCCCTGCCTGTCTCCTTTCCACCTGTTCATGTTCTGATGGAGGAAGGCTTTGTCACGTTGAAGAGCAATGACCACTAACCTGTAAATTATGCATGCGCTGTTCCGGCACGTGTCACAGTTGGCCGTGTCCTGTCCGGTCCGATAGGAGAGTCTGTGGAGAAGAAAAGAGTTGTGAATGAGTAATTACCGCCGTTCCCCTACACCTTCCTTTCTCATCTTGTTTGTCATCCCTCATTAGCGGGACTGAATTAAACAAGGGTGATGAGGAGTCATGCTGACTTCCTTAGTGGCTTGTGCCCAGCAGCCACGGCAGACAGCTGTTACCGGAATGATTGGAGGTCCGAAAAAGTTGTTTGTAGGCTTTCTGATAGGAAGCTTTGTGGAAGCTTTGTGAAGGGTTGCTGGACAAGGCAACTACTAATTGTCATTTTCAACATCTATATAATGTACTTAATGTTTGACGTTCATCTGATAGAGATAGGAATAGCCCCACATTATGATATTATCATAATAAGTTGTGATACAATATTATCTTAATATTGTGATATCGTCTATATGGCAAACTTTTTTTTAAAAACATTTTGAACAGCAATGCAAGTCCCAAAAATAGATATTTCTCAACATCTGTTACCATTATTGACATTTGATAAAAACATACTGTCATAATGTCAATGTCCTGGACAGTTTTTATCTTATTTGTCCAATTTACCTCAAAACACACATCGAAGCTGTGGATGGAGAACTATATTGAGGCATATTTAAAAAAAATAGGGCTTGTGCACAAAAGAGTGAATGAATAAAGCAATTAAATAAAATATGATATTTGCTCTGTCTGTAATGATATATTGCCACACAAAATATTGCAGTGTTTCACTTTATCAATCCATCGTAGATTATTCCAGTCCTCAGGATATTAAGTGTACATGAAGATTTATCTATAGTGTGAACATTTTTATAACCTGGAAAACTGCACATCATGTGTAATTTTCTCGGGTAATGTTCCCATTGAGCAGTTACGTGTTGACAGTGTTGTTTAGAACAGCAGCCATTTGTTTCACACCATCAGTTCCTCTTAATTTTATTGTGATATTGATTGTCCAAATCCACATTCAGTTGTATCAATATCCCATTATATGATATCCTGTGTGTCCTCATTCCTCATATCCGCCTGTCATTAATCGTCCAAGAGATAAAATATTGCTATGAACCAATGTGCCCTTATGGGTCTCCAAGGAACGCTAAAGACCGGGTTGACATCCCTGAACAGAACTTAATGACTGCATGCCTCAAAGCCTCAATGGCTTTGTATTGACTTGGCATGTGGATGTTTGCATATTGATCAGCAGTTCTTGTCCTGTAATTAATGACATTTTGTGATCGACACTCTTTTTTCATAGCTTTACAAAAGCCAGGAAAAAATAAGGAAAGTCTTTTCGGGCTGTTGTTAAAGGTTATGATTTCACTCCACAGCAGAAAATTGTCCTGTGAACTCAGGTCAACCCTTGTGTTGCTGCTATTTACACACATATGACCCTTCATCAGTTGCTCTCAGTCACAATCAACTGGACAGAGGGACACCAAGCTGAGCAATACAACCATCTTCATCCTGAAGCAGCATGACTTATTGACTTCATCTTCCAGGATCAATTTTCCAATCTCTTGAGTAGGAACCAAGATTGAAAAACAAAAACTGAAGATAAAGATAGCTTGGGTTTTATTCGGTTTAAGAGTTTAATGCAAGAAATGTTGAAAATCATGTCTGAAACGCTTGGATATTTCTTCTATATGTGCTTGTCACTTTTCCCCTTTTCTTCACCAGCCTCAGTCTTTGTTCGTTGTCTCTTTGGGACACTCGTCACGTTGCCCATAAAGAGGCCAGTAAAAATTAAAGTGCTGTCATAAATTGCCCATCCTTATCCAATCCTTCCTGGGCTATATGCTCAGACCAATATATTAGGGGCGCTGATACCGATGATGTTACTTAACAGGAGCAGAAGAAGGTAGAGACGGAAGCCTGAGAAGATGATGCGCACACTGATAAGGGAACATTTACTCCAGGTGTTCCTCTTAGATTAATGCTGTCTAAGAGGGGTTGGCAGGAGAGTACAGTGGGTAAAGTCGAGGCCGCACTTTCTAGATGGTACGATCGATAAGCAGGTGATGGGGTGCAGGGCACTGGATCACATCCTGAAACAAATCAGCCTTATTCTGTCTATCTCACACTCTTGCTGTCGAGGACTCTTTTCCCATTCATCACTCAAGCCTCCCCACCCCTTCTGTCTCACGGAGTTGATGTGAGAAGATGCAAGTGAAGGGGGAGAGTCCAAGCCAAAGGTGGCATTAACAGTGGATCCAGCAAACCACCCCCCCCCCCCCCCCCACCCCTTTTTTGTGCTACGAGGCTTACCGTCCAAAAGGGCATTGAAAGCGACTCCAAAGGCATGAAAACATGCACACACACAGTGTTAATAGCCGGCTGGCTACAAGTTCCTGTTAGTGTGATTTATGGGTTCTGGTCTGCCAAAACTCTCTGATGATGCAGCAAATTTATTCTGGAGCTTTTTACTGTCGGATGCAGCCACTGATGTAGTTTGAGACTCCACCACACGCGTTGCACTATGCTGCATGGAGCTGAACTGGAAGCTTGTTTTCTAAGGCCAGTCCAGAGACCAAAGATTTGAGCTGCAGCAGTTGCAGACATGCAGACACAGCGGTCTGAACAGTACTGTTGCACCTTGTTGCTGGTCAGAGATTGAAATTCCAGAGGATTTTATGTGTTTAATCACATTGTTGAAAACCGTTGTGACTAATCAGCCCTGAGCCAGCTACAAATATGCTAACATACATGTTTAACTTTTAGACAAAGGACAAGAACGATGCTCTAAATCCTTCTCGAGCACAAGTGTGTCTTCTGAGCTTTGGCTTGAAATTGCTATGCTAACAGAATCATTGAGAGAAATACCAGAGTACCAGAAATACCAACCAGAGTTGTGTTCTCTGGCGGTTTTATAGTGCTGTACTTTACCACCCATGAGGTCGCACCGGCAACTCAGCGTGAACTGGACTGTTGCAGGACTGTTCCGATGGAAGTGGATGCACGTAATTGCACGTTGCAAGTTCTCTGGGCTGGACTTGGGTGCTTTTGGAGTAGGTGGTTCTTTCTGCTCTTGTATTGGTGCAAGACTCCTCAGCACACAAGCTAACAACTTTTGTTTTGTCCAAGGGTGTCATGAAGGATTCCACTACCCCTTTTCATCACTTCTCTTTTCTCTTTTCCTGGATTTTATTGTGGTTAAAGCCTGAGCACATCGAAGCATCGTTAGCTAGCCTGCTTTCCTTTGCGGCGTATATAAGGAACACATGCATACTGATACATGCAAATGATGTTGCTTTGTCATACAGCATAAGCAGTTTCCTATCTGCTGTAATTGTACTCACAGCTCACCTACAGCCTGCCGGCATTCCTGTTTGTTGTGTCTGCGACATTTATGCAAGGGCAGTATGCAGCTAATGTTGTGTGACGAAAGAACTTTGGAAAAAGTAGCAAATGGAACAGTAGATGGAACAGTCATTTAAAGTTCCAAATCATCTCACCTCTCCTCACCTGCCCCCTAGAACATACAGTACCTCTGGAATCTCTATTTTGATATGAAGTTGAATATTCGTATTTTGTACGTAGCCACATTGCTGACCATAGATCTGGATTTGATTGCACAGTGACAGCAATTCACTCAACAAATTGCCCATTTTGTTTGTCTCTTGCCTTTCAATAGACAATCTTCTGTATCAGTGGGCTTGACGCTATCTGCAGCTTTCACTATACCTCGGACCTTGGACAGTAAATGACTTTTTCACAGACTATGGCTTTTTCAAAGGCTTTAGAATTACTGGATAAACATGACCTGTGGCTGTGTAAAACAACTGCTACAAAAGTTCTTCACCCACATATCCACATCAGATCATTGTAAAAAACGCATTTCATATGTCTTACCCTTCTCTGTGGGCCTCCCCCTTCTCCAGTTCCTGGATGACCCCTAGCAGCACCTTGATGGTCTCTTGACTGGAGCTGATGAGGTTTTCCATGGCCTGGAGCTGTGCTTTAACATCCCCATCCTGATTCATAGGCACTATTTGCTTACAGGCCTCCTGTCCTGGGTCAGGCGGTGCCCCACCAGCCTCGCCACCTCCCAACGGTGACTGAGGCTCTTCCATACCCCGTAGAGGCCGTGCAGATAATTGCCCTGTGTGGCACTGCACCTGGGTTGTACTGCCTCTGCTGGAATGTGGGAGCGTCTCACTCCGCAGCCCGTTGAACTGCAGGCTTTTCTTCCGCTTGTTGCGGACAGATGGACTGTCCAGGCACTCCACCTGTGTGAGAGAGTTCCAGGTGATGGGGCCCGTAACCTTGGAGGCCCTGTCCGGCAGGGTTCGAGACAAGCCCTCCTCCAAATTGAGCAGCTGCCTTTTGGCTGAACGATCCGTATCAGCCTCCCTGTGTTGTAATCCTGTCCTGGCTTTGGAGGGGAGACTACAGAGCTGGTAGTCAGCCTGAGCTCCAGCTCCTCGTCCTCTTCCTCTCAGTGTGTCTGCAAGGCAGTCCGAGTCCGCAGAGCAAGTGAGCAGCAGAGCGTCAGAGCACAGGCCATCAGGTGCATTGTGCTGCTCCACTGTGGCAATGCACTCATTAGTATGGAGCAGAGCCCTGGTCCTTCGGACTCTGCTCCCCCCGCAGGCTCCCTCCCCCTCCCCCTCCTCCTCCTCATCTAAACCCCGCTCTGCAGCCTTGGACTGCTTCACCTCCATGACAAAACCGTTATTTTGACCTTTATAAGTTTCCACAGCTGCCACATGTTTAAAAGTGTGGCCTTTCTTGCGCTCAAAGGGGAACGTCTGATAGCGTTTCTTCAGGTCAGGGGACGTCTGTACACCTGTGCTCCGTGTGACATTTGGGATGGATCTGCGGGCAGGGACCGTCATGTACTTGCGGTACGCCACCTTGTATGAGATTGGCTTCCCACCCTTTCCCGCCGCCTGTAGTTCCGCCTCCCTCTGCTCGTTCTGTGCCTCACAGATATCCTTGAAACGCACTTGCAGGGCCTTGTTTCTCTTCCTCACCTGTCGACTGGCTTCCAGGGAATACTTCACTTCCAGAGCCAGTGAGGTGGAGGGCAAGGGCGTTGCCTCTGAGTCAGATTCTGAGTTGGTGAGCATGCATTTGCCCCCCTCCTTGCTCACCATTTTTTCTGAGAGGCAAGAAGAAAGACATGTTAATCACCAGTAATAAAGGTCTGAGACACAGACATCCCAGTCGGCAGAGCACGCACACAGAGCTTAGAAGAAGGAATTAGCACTGTTCTTGGATTCTTTGTTTGATTCTTAACAATACAAGTGTTCTAGTTTTAGCACGACCTCACATTGTTCATGTTGCATTTCATCGATTCTTCTGTGCAACAAATGACTCAGTTTAATAGAAGCAGTTTACTCATTTCTTGATAATTCATTCAAGACATTTTTTGCTAGTCTCACTGTTATTTAACAGAAGCACCAATACTGTTAGATATTCTCACTTCCAGTTTATTTCCACGGTTCATTAAGTTCAGCGTGGCTCTTAATTGTCTGACCTTTCCCCATTCACCACCGGGAAACAGAATGTGCCCATTTGTTTTCTTCCCGCATGTGTGCGTGTGGCTTTGGTTCATTTTCCACATTTAAATGTACAGAGACAGAGGGGAAATACTTGCAAGCAGACACGTTTTTGTCGAAGAACTGTAGAACAACACCCTAAGGAGAAGAATCCTAAGAGGAGATAATGATTTAAATCTCCTCACTCCCATAAAAATGGTCGAGAGGCCTGATGCCTGATGCAGTTTGCCTTGAACACAAACCTTCTCCTCATGCCTGATGGTTGACAATAGGCAAATTCTCTCACTCAAACTGAATCAGATTGGACCATTATATTGCTCAGCTTAACACACCTGTCTGTCAGGGACCTTGGAGCCTTCAAGTGGACACTTAGTCAGACTCTCTTTTCCTTCACATTAAAAGCCTGGCTCTCAATTATTAAATAATAGCATGCGTGGCTTCCTGCTTTCTTATTCCATTGCTTAAGTTTGCTCCTCAGAAGTTAATAGATCCTCTCAGACATTCTGCATCAGGTCTACAAACGAGATCCTTTAATGTTGCTAGAGCATGAGCTAGAACAAAAAGACGTAAATGGCGACAAAGGGCACAGTATCGTTACCTGTGTTTTTTCTATACAATGGACTAATGTTCTCTCTGGAGCTTCACTGAGTGGAATGTATCTGTAACGAACCTGTGCTTGATTTTCAGCTTTAAAGACAAGGTAATTGCAAATGAGACAAAAATGGTCAGGGAGTTCACTGGGCTGTGGTTTCCGTGAAACGTACAAAGCTGTTTGTAGCCTCTGTGCTCTACATGGATTGAACCCTATCAGGAAAGACAACTTGGCTGTCAGTCTGTCAGTTAGTTTGTCTGCAGCAGAAACTTTTGAACAAAGCTGGGAAAAGAATGGAGCGAAGGAGAATCCAGTATCAGGTAGATGTAACAGAGTGTGAGTCTGTGTCATGTCAATAAGGTGTCACAAAATAAACTCACATTGATCAGTTTCTCTCACAAAGCTTTTTCCACAGTAAGTTTTCAGCTTTTGTAAGTTCATTGATACACAAAGCGAAATCTGAAGTCAAACAGCCTCGCTCGATGACACGATGTAGAGAAACAGTTGTCGACCACACTCTGTCTTCACAAAGCATCCGATTGTTGTCAACTTTATTCTCATACACTATTATTCACATGCATCGCCACGCTCCCCTGTCGTGCCTCTGTTCATTGGGTGTGTAAGATTTTGAATAAGAACATTACCGTCCATCCTCATTCCAAATTAGGTCAGTCTTGATGAATACTTGCGTATGAGTTGTTATGAGTCATAAATTAAACATTTCATTTAGTATGTGCAAAATGAACTTGGAATACATGAATTCTGTTTGTGTGTAGGGAGAACACGCAGATGCGGACAGACTAAACGATGCATGCATTAGCATGGTTACGTATCCCTGTTTTATCATGTCCCCTATTAAATCTGATTGGTTTTGACACATGAACACTGCAGGCTGAATGATTTGTGTCATATATCTCATTTGTTACCCAGTGGCTCGAACCAGAGAGGATGCAGCAGCCTCGTATCTCACCTGCGGCTAAAACACCACCCTCTGGCCTCTCGCATAAATAGTGACTCATCACGCACGGCTGTGACAACTGCCCTCTTTTTAGGATGGCCCTAATCCCTTTGAAAAAAAAAAGAAGAAAAAAGGAGTGAGTTACTGAAGTGAACTGACCCACTACTATCTCCCCAGTAGGACTGACCGAAACAGACCTCTCAGGGTCATCTGCACGCGGCAAAGCACATCTGACCTTGTTTTAGCTGCACAGATCACACAGCACTCAGACAAGCACTGTAGGTGAGTATTTGTTTTGGGGGGGTTTTATGACTAGACCTGCACGATATGAGGAAAATGCGATAAATATGTTCAGAATGGCAAATACACAACCCAAAACAATGAATAAACCAACAAAATAATTTGGATTGATCAAATATTTGCAAGTGTGGGAAATAATCCCTCCATATTTATCATTATTTAAACACTTTTTAGATATGTTTGTCACACATGCTTTGATTCTGACAAAAATTACAACTCAGCTCAAATTTGAATACATACATTATACACACACATACACAGACACACACAGCAGCCTTGAGCCACAATGGTGGTCATTACTTCATCAATTCATTGACGCTCCTACCAGCTCACCATTTATTCAGAAGTGCAGAGTCAGCATGAGAGGTAAATACATCACTGATAAATGGTTGCTAACATTTTCACACAATGGAATATGCACACAGAACAAAACCACGTTGATATTAGACCCAATAGACTCACACCAATGAAAACAACACCATGGTGCCAATATATTTATTGTCAGCACTTGTATTGGACTCATGTGTACTTTAACCGTGCTATGTGAAAAGGTCTGTCGCGAAGCTGTTCTGGACATATGTATGATTTTGTGCTTGTAACCCAAGTTCTCATCGAAGGGGCCTTGGGTTTTAAAAAGCGTCTTATGTTATATAAGTCAGCGGTTTTGTGAATGGCAGTTCCCTAATTGAATTTCTCATCGCCTAGGGTAAACATCAAAGAAAATGTAAATTCCAGTGTTTTGATTCAACCTAGGGATTGAATGTTTACCATAACTTTGTGCCAGATTAATCAGACTAATTCTGTTTCATCATTTATGCTCCATCGAAGGGAGAATTCATTAGTGTAGTGCACATCACCAAACCATTGAATCGATTAAAAGCGGAGAATATGGCTTTACATGTCAATTAGGGACAGCAACCGTGTTAGTATTTTACTGGGGAATTTTTGTTTTAATCAGTCGAATTACCCTCTTTTTTTGTTTCGACTACTTTAATCTTTTTTTATTCCTTTTGAGCTGTTTGATTAGCAGCTTACAACAAATAGTAGAACAGTAAGCTGCTTAGCTCATAGACCCCGGGCCACAGACTCATATGTGCTTTTTTCCTCTGGGACTGTTTTAATGGATTCGGTTCAATTCCACCTAAAAACAAGAACGGCCATTAGCCAGTAGCCATCTTTATAGGCAATAACATTTGAAATGTTTATTGCAGAAATAGCGACAGATTGGTGAGTAAATAGTTTAACTAGTAATACAACTATTGTCATGTAAATATCCTTCAGTGTCCATCGCTGGAGTAGTGATGGAACTTCCAAACTCATCTGTCATCCAGCTGTATCCACTCTTGTCTAGTTCTCCTCTTCTCTCTCTAATGTCTGGTCATAATTACTTCATGGCTTAATTGTGTTTGGATGATTCTTTAATCTGCCGCTTAAGAGCCACCAAGTCATAAAAAGATCTACTGGCTCATAGTTTATTTTAGTTGTCGGTCAGGTCATCTGACAGTTCTGCCTGCTTGGTTTTTTTTTTTTTGTTGTGTGTGTTTGTGCTCTAGCAAGGGCTCAGATGTGGATGCAGGTGCGTTCTCAGGGTGCGATGTGATAAGATGTGAGGGCACAGCTGAATGATTGACGCCGCAGGTTCGTGTTAAGGCAGCAGGACAGTGGCCGACACCAAACCCGGCAAATCTTTTGTTGTGGTTACGGTAGCTTAAATCCGTGAAATAGACGGATCCTAGAAGTCAAAGGATTTAAAGGGATTGTCTTTTAGTAATTGTTGCTCAGCCATTGTGGAACAGTGCGCTGTTGCCAAGCACCATTTGTTCCTGAATCACCGTATTGTAGAGTGGCATTAGTGACTTCACAACTCCAGGAACGTACTTATGGTTTTCTGTGCTGTGGCATATGAAAACATTTGAGTCCATTTCTGCCATTGGAGATGCAACCGCAAACGGAGAGAAACCAAGAATCCAGTATCGATATGAAATGGTGTTAGTGTGACTCAGCTTCTTACATACAAGCTGCCAGTGACATTGAAACTGAACTTAAGTACCTTAAGTACCTGTACACACTGTGTGTGTTAGTTCAGTACAAACAGGTCACAAACAGTGTGGCTGGATCAAAAGAACTCGCTGTTATTCCAGTGCACTGAGAGGATGCCCCCCCCCCCCCCCACACACCCCCCAAACACACACAC
>CAAKHB010000248.1:3253-24532 GCA_901007665.1 Aeoliscus strigatus | reverse complement strand
AACAGAACCGCCACATCAGCAGCAGTGAAACAGACCGCTCAAAGCCTAATTATAACCCAAGGGGAGAAGGCATTCAACAGGGTGCTGGAGATGCTGCTGCCCCCTGCTGGTGACAGGAAATATATATGAAACGTCAAAGATGGTAAGTTTGAGTTCTGTCGGTTTACATGAAAACACACAAGCGTTCTGCTCATGGAACAGGCCTCTGGGTGGTCACATGCTTTGAGTGAACACCATTCTATCACCTCTCGACTCGACTTCTTTCATGTTCCCACTGGAGACGGCTCCTGGTACCTGCCGCTCTTTTTGGTTCCTAGCGGTTCCTAGTGACGTCTACAGACTGCTGGGCTTCAGATGGTCCAGCTCCATCTGAGACTAAAACCCACAAAGTGAGCAGCCAGTTCACCGTCTCCTCCATGTCCTACATTGTTGATGTATAAAACAGTTTGTGATGTCCACACTCCCACTGAGGAGGACCTGAGTGGAACACGTCCCAGACACGGCCCGGACCAAGTGGAGTCGAGCTGGAGGGGTGTCGTGGACAGACATGGAAAACCTCACCTGCTATTTCACATGTTGAAACAAACTCTCACAAATACTATTAATCCTAGGGGGGGTTACGCTCTCAGCATGGAACTATAAATACCTCCACTCCTCTGTGGCGGCAGTGGAATACAGATAAACACAGAAGTGATCTAATCACACGACAGCCTGTGGAAACAAAGGAAAGCACTCGCAGACCAACACCCTCAGGTTACTCAACTTCTGGCTTTGGATTTGTCACGGCTCACGCCCACAGCAGACCTGGTTGCTACAAACACTGTGGTAACTAGGACTCTGTGGACATGGCCGGCGTTGGATACTGATCATATCTGTAGGACGATTCAACATTCTTTACGGTCAACAATCCTCCGAAAGGCCAAACATGTACGATCATTTGATGATTCCACGAAGGTGTACTTGGAACGGGCCTGGCTTTTGAAGGGGTTTTTTTCGTATCTCTAATGAATGAAAACATGTGACGTTTCCAGCCAATGGTGATTTGCGGTTTAAAGGCTACGAGCGACGTCTACGGTTAGGATCGGTTGGATCGTCAGCTGTGCCCGCCCCCCGACGTACTGTGGTGACGTCACAAAGGTCTACCAACCGTCCCTGTTAAATATAAACACTATTGAGTTGATGTTTCACCACATCACGTCAGGAACGATCGGCCTACGTTCCCCGATCCCCCTGCCAGGCGGGAAACGTGTCGCAAGGTGGGAAGACTGGAGCGACTTTTCAGATCCTCTTGACAGGTTTTCTTGCGTTTCCTTGTCAAAGGTGACGTTGTTTCTCCTGGTGTTCCGGAGACTGACGTGTCATTCTGCAGTGGCTGTCCTGCGGCACCAGGTGCTGCTGTCAGCTCCTCCCCCGTCCCGAAGCACCGGAGGAGGTCAGCTGAGCTCCACGCACGGGTCCCAGAGCACAATGTGAATCCAAAACAAGTTCATTTGTCCTTCTAAACATACTTCTGGTGTTTTTCTCCCCTCTCCTACCGCATCCATAACAATGACACGCAAATTGTCAAATGTGCAACTTATGCGATGATGTCCTTTAGCGGCTTCTAGAATAGAAAGAAGAAACTTTACTTACGATACGTACGGTGAATAATCCTCCAAAAAGCGAGATGTTTGATCATTCCATGATTGTATGGTTGTACCAGGAGACCAAAGCAGTTACTGCTGAATGCGTCAGTCACGTGACTTTTGGGGCATCAAAGCAGACTTTGATGTACTTCAGCAGGTAGGACACGTCGTAGCTGTTATTTCGGTTGTGACGAGTGTACAGGAATTTCAATCAAAAAACGATCATTTGGAGTCTGGTGTGATACGACTACATTTCCAACCTGGCAACCCTGACTCCAGACAGGTGGGGTGTCATTTCTAAAGCCCTATTTATGGTTCTGTGTTGACCTGACCCTCCACCCTCCACTGAGTGTTTTCACTTCTATGTCTGAATGTCCCGGTTCTCAGTGGTTTTCTGTTTCCTTCAAGCGACTGCGACTGAAAGTGAGACAATCTCTATCGCTCCATGGACGTCCCGCTCCAAGGGCTGGGAAAGTCACGTGACACCAACAGTCCAATCCCAGCTGTTGTCATCTGTGTGCAACTTTCTGGTCGATCTGACACAGAAACATCCACTGGAGTTAAGTCATAACCGGTGTTGCCAGTCTTCAAACTTTCTGAACTTTGTTTAGTTGAATCAGAGCTGAACAAACAAGTCTGCGGTTCTGGCTCCGCCTCCTCCACTCCGCATGTGGGCACAGGAGTGACGCCACCTCCCACCCAAAGCCAACGGGTTTGATCTGGTGAAATCAGTCAAATGGGCCTGAGGCTATGAAGTGTTCAGTTCTGACAGCGTCTCCCTACACCAGTAGAACAATAACAGATCCCTGTGTGTGTGTGTGTGTGTGTGTGTGTGTCAGTTTACACCCACACACTGCAGCATGAAACGAGGCCTATGTCCTAACTCGGCCAGTTCTGCCTGTTTCTCAAAGAACCTGTGGAAAAAAACAACAGCGCCTCACGTGATCGCTCCCAAAAACAAACAAACACACTTCAAAATGTCTTTTAGATCTGAGCTGCATGAAATAGAAACAATTTTCAGTTTGTCGCAACATTCATGAGGGAATGTTTACTATCAGTTGAGTCCAATGTTCCTTATTGACACTGAAGCAGACAATTAATGACTGTACTTGAACATATGTAACATAATGAATGATGTTGGTTGTATCTCAGTGTAACAACGATGTCTGGAAATTTAGTTCAAAACACCTGGTTGTCAGGGAGATGACGGCACTATTGCAGCAAAGACAAGAACAGAAAATAGGACTTTGGAAAATAAAAGGAGCAGAGCCTGAAAAAAAAAATCAACAAACAGAATTTGACCATAAGCGAAGAGAAGAACCTGCTGCTGATCGCGGTATGAGATCATCTGAGGTCATCTGGGTCACGGTTTTGACTTCAGATACACGTCACAGCACCAGCGTCACTGTCAACTGTGACATGTTACACTCCTTGAACACATCTTCAGTCACAGTCCCGTTGGGAGCGGACCAGTGACAGACGTGTAGTAACTTCCTCCTTTCGGTTGATCACATGATGTGTCGCTGCCCTGACGGCAGTGTGATGGAGCAGGTGAGAGAACGACTTTTACCTTGAAGTCGACACTGCAGAGGCTGACGGCGTCGCTGTCATCCTTCTCTCGGTGCTTCCGCTTCTGTGGAGACAGAGACACATCTGAGTTGAATATTACACATTAAACAGGGTTTCTAGACTTTTCCATACCCTAACCTTCAGACTTGATACGTTTTATTTGATTTACTTGATAGGTTTTATTTTGAATTTTTCTCAGAGAAAATGTGACATCTAAATATATCAGTGTCATATTTCACACCCTTTAATTATTCTTAATAGGAAGCTGTTGCTCTGTTCATGTACCGGCATAAAACACCATCTGGATTTAACTCTTTTTGGATAGATCTGAGATTGTATTTCAGGTGAGTGTTAATATTTTTCCATAGTTTTTAATACTTTCTATTCTACACGCTGATGGTGCAGACGGTGGGGTGGCCCCCCGCCCCCACTGTGAATATACTGAATTCACATCTCGTCTGTGTGTTGAACCCGTGGACTTCATCTCCATGTCAACAGATTCCTGACCAGATACATGTGAAAACAACCGGCACATATTTTCTTTACTGCTGCTTTAATACACATCCTTGTCTGGGTCTGTGGTCGGGACGAGCACACGGAGAAATTTACGGCCGCTCCATTCCACGCTCCTGACCCAGACCAATTATGCTCATTGCCCCCGTAGGTCTATTGTAAAAACACAATGGACACCGCTGGAGGTCCTTCAGCTCGCAGGAAAGGCTTCATTAGGCAGCGTGGTGCGTTGACGCCTGCGTGTGGGCTGTCAGGGCCTCAGTTAGCAGGTGACAACAGCAGCTCAGCCTGGAGGTTGTAAAAGCCCTGTGTGCTGAGCCGCGAGGGGCCCCCGGGGCGGCGGCGCTGACGTCCATTAACCAGCGAGGTCAGACTGCCTCTGGCCGGACGCACAGGATGTCAGGACCCGACGGACCGGCGAGGTGAGAAGAGCCAACTGACACGTGATGGACGACAAACGAGCGAGCTGTGTGTGGTGTTTCCTCCCCGGCAGAGCTAACCTGTTTGTTTTCCCACCTCCATAAACTTAAGGAGCTATCTGGTCAACCAATTAAGCCTGTAAACCCCCCCTCCGATGTCCAAATGCAAAAGAATACGGTTCCCACATGTCAAATATTTGACCTATCAACTGCAACAAATCACGTACGAATATAAAATGTGTTCGGAGGGAATAGGCTGATGAGTGGTTTGTCTTTTATGGTCCTGTTCTTTTAATAGTCAAGACATATCGTCATGGCAATGTGCCTCATGGTTCAGGTCGATTGTGAGCTCGGCAGCTTAAGCTCGTGTGAGATCTCGGTGAAAGCAGGGACATGAACCTCTGGAAGCCTCCTGTCAGCAGCCTGTTGACGGGGGAACACACGCCAAGCAGCGACTTGTCGGCGCTAATGGGCCGGGCCCATCGCACACACTCACTCACTCACTCATCCGAGAGGCCACTGTCACGTTTGTGTGTTGCATGAAAGGCCGATGACAACAGACAACAGATGCACAAAGGGGACGGCCATGACGGACAGCCACAACTGCAACACGCAAGTCTCAACACTGTCAGAGCGACGCACACAAAGAGGAGGAGGAGGCTTTTATGTCCTGAGCTGAACAAACCTCGTTGGTATCAGTTTCACGCGACCATGAGCTCATCGGTGTAATGTTCAGATGCATTTGTTGACCTGGCAAACAGCTCCCTCCGACCCAGGTGTGGATCGCTGGGACCATATTCACGGTTTTGTTGAGGTACAAACTGCACTTTTGAGTCCGACAGCCTTTTTCAGACGCGGGGACCGGAGATCATGGCTCCATGCACAAACAAACACTGATTCCAGCTGGTTTATCTGCGACAGCTTCTAGAACGAAACAAACCCTTCACATTCTGTTTGTTCATCCATTTATTTTAAATTATTGGAACGAACCAGCTCCGTTGTCCCTGGTTTACATTGTTGTAGTGAGCTGGGTATTAATGGAGCGTTCCAATTAAATCGAATGTCCTGAGTTCGTAACCCGTGCTGACGTAAGTCCACGGAGAAAACAGAGTTGTTTGTGTGAAAGAGAACAAACCCTACGTGATACAGAAACAGTCTGAACAGTTTACGCGGACGCCATCTTGGTTTCAAGATGAACTGAACTCTGACCGTTACAGGTCAGCTATCCAGGTCAGCTATCCAAAGGACTTTTGCAACATCCTGCAGCACAGAAAGCAACCTTCGACAATCAATCTGCCTCAGTCAATGCTAGTCAACAAAAGGTGCTGCGTCATGATGACAGCTCTCAGGACACCCGCAGTGATGTGAGGCCCAGACCACCTGAGGCCCGACCGACTCAGTCTGCTTCCACACCTGCTCCAGCCGCCGCATGCTCAAAGAGCTAAAGATAAAAAAGCTAACGCTAAAAAGTCTGACCGGAGTGATCCAGTAAACGTTTACTGGTTTCTTAGGAAAAGACAACAGACAGCAATTGTTTTTTTCTTCTAAATCAATAGAACATGACATGTTTGACAACAGATTACAAATAGCTTAGCATGGCACCGCATCGGGGTGAAAACTAGCCAAGAATTGTTTGATAAAGACGAAGATAAATATTTGCAGTACAAAGAGGAAACGGTGGAGGGAGAAAAACAAACTCTGAGACGGAAAAAAGGACACTTGTGTCTGCAGATCAATATCAAACATTCATTCACTCAATGTTTTTGTGCGGTTACGTGAGCGGACGACAACGGAATGTGTTATCAACTAGTTACAATGGGATGAAACACAACAACTCAGTGATCACGCCACTGAGGCTACGAACGTGAGGGTTCGACCACCGTAGCGCTATCCAAAACCTACAAACCAGAACCTTTGGCAACGGTACACGACCAGAATTCAACAGGATTGAAAAAGTAACAGACTTTAAACCACTCTGACCTCAAATAATACTTAATAATTTTACTCCACGTCTGTTTAAAATGTTTGTGAGCATCTGTGAATAATGTTTGTCGTTATTTATACTGTGAATTCTGCTGAATAAAATCAGCTATCTATCTGTGCAATGGCTCCATGAACTGGAGCGATGTCCTCCATCCATCTCTGAGCTGGTTTATCATGATTTACGACCCATTGTCAACACAGGGCAAAAACAACAGGCTCAGATTGAATGTCGGCGAACATGTGAGCAGAAGTGTGCCCAGGACGCTAAACAGCTACAACACAGAGTCAACGTGCCAAGAGCCCACAGAGGAATGCAGCAGCTGCCGCGGTTTGCTGGAGGAGACCTCCGTCGTCAGGTTCTCCATCTGAGAGGAGGCAGTCCATGGCAACGCTGGACTGATGCTGCTGCGCTCAGCTACAGGCGGTTGACACACCTGCTGCGTCGCTCCGCGTTGAATCCCACCGCTGCGTTTGGGTTTTATCTTCCAGCAATAGCGACTGAATGTTCAGCAGCTATTGTAAACGCACTAACTACAACAAGATCATGTCGCTGCGATTGGATTGTCTTTGTTTGTTTGTTATGGTGAAGCGCTTTCAATGTTTTTAAGACAAAACCCACTTTTTTACACGCGCTTTTAGCTAGCTTACAGCTGCACCTCTCCACTCCTGGTTTAATGTTGATCATGTCTGTTGTTTTTTTTGTCATGTCTTTTCATCATTGTTGTTGTAAGTGTCTTATTGTTATTGTAAACACTCCTGTGGCTGATTTGTGTAGTTGGTGTACATCAGGCTACTCTGCGCCGTACGCCCACGCTGTGAACACCCTGATGCAGACCCACGGGACAAAAGGGCTGCTGACACAGACAAGGCTGTCCCACAATAACTATCAAAGTTTGTGTGAAAACACTGACGCGGGTGAGATGCCGGCGCATTCAATCCCATCATCTGATTAAAGCTGGAATGCTGCTTATCAGACCTTCAGGAGGCCGACGTCCCTGAGGTTTGAGGCTGGGGGAGGACGAGCAGTCAGGTTAATAACCTTCACATTCCATTTCATCTGCTCCACCTTGGCACTGGGCTGGAAAACTTCATTCTCTGCTCAGACAGAAACCCCTCCAGGGCCTGGTGTCTGATGAGGTCTGAGAGAATGCACCACGCGCACGGGTAAGGGGGTGAGGGGGGGCGGGAACGTTCACCTCAACGGCTTCCAAGGTTTTGCCTGGGCGCCAGCAAACCCCCACCCATAACTGGCCCCGCTTGGAGGGGGAGAAATCCCTCAGAGCCACTTCAAAGCAAAAAGACCTGGCTAAACATGATTCAAAGCCTCGGCAAAACCTTTCAATTTAAAGTGGCAGGGTTGGAGATAAGACGGGGACGGGGCAGAAAGGGCTCTTTTATCACCGGCTGCTCAGGAGATTTATAAATGACTGAGAGTACATTGAAATTGGGAGCTAATGAGGTCCATGTGTTGCAGTGGATGAGCTCATCATAACATGTTTGTGAACCCACGGCGGCAGGCTGGCATGAGATGAAGACCTCTTCTTCTCCACAACGCCGCTTTTATTTCTTCTCTCCAGATAAGTGACGGATTGCGTTCCAGGGAGTTGTAAACCCTGGAATGTCTAAGCCTTCATCGTTCCGTTTGCCGAGCTCCTTTCTGCTTCTCATTAGATCGGCGTATTCGGGGCCCGTTGTAAAACGTGAGCGAGGCAAACGCGTCAGAGCTGCACGGGTCAGACTGGAGCTGAGCGTCTGTGCAACGAGTTCCACTTTTCACCCCATTTATGCTTCTGCGTTAAAATCTATGCCGTCGACACGTTGCCTAGGCTACGGTGTAGCCTGATGCACACCTGTCCAGAAATGTACATTCGCCTACAGCTGTGATTGGACTGCTGGTGTGACATTCCTGGCTCTGGGAGCGTCACAAAAAATAGAACAGTCCTAAAAGGAGATTTGAGACTGAAAAAGAGAGTGGACCAGGATGTCGATCTTGTTGACCCACTCAGTCGCTATCGCTTCAGAGAAACAAAGAATAAACAATCTCAGAGTGACTAAACTGAAGTGAACAGAACATGCCGCAAATCTCGTTGCAGTTAGTGCGGTAACGGGTCCGCTCATTTTCAGTCGCAATCAAGGAACGAAAGAAAAAAAAACAGCGATAACCAGAAAAGAAAAAAAAGCAGTGAGATTCAATGCACAAAAAACAGACGGAGAAACGCTGCCGATGGCATCAGCCAGTCAGTTCAACGCAGAGGTGTAAATCCGGTTTTCAGGGCATGAGCGGGTCATTGCTCCACTGCAGGTTGAACAACACGAGAGCTGTACACGGCCGTGCACGGACACGATTCTGACAATTTGATACGGATCAATGTCACGCACCAGAGGACACGTCACTGTGAATCGGAGGAAAAACATTTTTAATTAAATCATTGCAGCATTTCCACAGGTTTTTTTCCACAGTTCCTGTAACAACACACCAACCGAAGAGCCGAGTCAACGACCAATGTACATAAACCTGTTGTTCGTTTCATCATAACAGAACAGGTTCATGGCCGTTGTCACATGGATACAGACAGAGACATAGAGAGACATTTGACATTTGATCGTTATTATACGTTTTTTTAACTGTTTTATTTAAAACAGACTGAAACGTGATTTATGGGGCGGAAGCAGCTGTGATATGACCCAGTAGTTACTAAGAGTTTAATTAAAAAAAAAAGATCAAAAGAATGTCAAGTAAGATATAAATAATAGTAAAAATCTTGCTGGGTTAAATCGTAGGCAACTGGACTTCTGGTTTATTTGAAGACATTTCGCGAAGCTTCTTCAGTTCAGAACTGAAGAGCGTCTTCAAGTACACCAGAGGTCCAGTGGCCTACGATTTCACCCAGCAAGATACCACGACCTGGATGACTGAGAACCTTCACAGACAACAGTCAAAATCTCCAGTATCATTCAGGACAAAAATGAGATCTTTGTCGTTCTACTTCTTCTGTCGTCTTGTTACTTTTTATTCTTCTTCTTGATGTCAACGTTCATTAACACATTCGTCAGAGTGTCAGCGGAAATTGCCAGATAATATTTTAGCTGCGTTGTTCCAGAAGCTGTTCCCACCGTAACCCCATGCATACGTCGGTTACCAACATCGCTTGTGGTTTGTCCCTTTCATCCTCAATGACATGCAAACGTTGTCAGATTATACGTCAACATTATACGTGATTATACATCACACACACTGAACTTAACGTCAGAAGAGAACATGAGGCGGGCTGCTGCTGATGGGACGTCTGTTGTACACTGAGCTGGGACCTTTCTCCCTGAAATACTAAGATACTTGTTCTGGTCTTTATTGTGTAATGAGAAAAATCTGATTTTAGATTTAGATTTCAAAAAAGTAAAAAAGAATCAATGGAAATACTTTTTTTAAAAATAGATCTATCCAGTTCTTTCCAGAGAACGCGCTGGAGTGAGGTGACACGTCCAAACACACATTGGTGATGGGAAGCGGCACTCACGGACAAGTCAGTGAGGGATGGTGCATGGACAGCGTGTCGTTTACAGGACCGACACACTGAGGAAGACTCTACTCACCAGACTGAAGTCCCACTGAGGAGCTGGCGTGAGGAAGGTGAAGGAGCTGCCTCTTCGCAGTGACCTGTCCAACGACAGCAGGAGACTTTAGAACACGACAGAGATTCACTTCATCCCCACAGATCTGGGCTCCGAGCGGACGACCACGACTCAGACACCCCTCACACCAGCGCTCTGACCCAAAGCTGCAGCCGTGGAGTGACGTCAAAGCATTTCCAGGGAGATCAACCCAGGGGCTGTGACTCAGCGTCCTGAGGAAACTGCCGGTCACCTACCACAGCCTCAGCATGTCGCTGCTGTCCAGCTCCGACCACGGCAGATGGGTGAGGAACCTCCCAGTGAGAGACGGGGGACACGGCCCATCGGCCTGACCGCCAGGACACCTGTGACCTTTAAAGGAGGGGGCTGCGTCCTGCAGCACGCCCTCCCAGCACTCAGAATAGGGAGTGAGAGGATCTCCTGTTCCAGTAAACCTGTGAATCCTTATTCACATATCATTCAAATATGAACAAGTAAATTAGCAACACGACCCCCTCACCGAGAGGATGGGGACGCTGCAGACGCTGATATCATCATCTACTCAGGGCGTGAATTGACCTCACGATGATGATATTATCATCATGTTGTGATATGTTCAATTTTGCAGTATTATATATTGCTTTTTTAGTTTTTGTCAGCATGTTTCCCAAACTATATTTTCTTTCAATCTCTTTTCCTCAGTGAAGACACTGAAGGGGAGACGTTTTCTGAATCTCAATCTGTAATAAAAACACTTTGAGAGACAAAGATTTGTCAATTTAGACTTAAACATACTGTAACAAACTGCACTGCATTCAATAAAATGATCATTTTCGTCAATCAGCTCATATGTCATGAATGTCCCTACAATAAAGAACAATAATAAAATACCACTGTATGTCACTGTCTGTTCTTCCCCACACCCCCACATTCTACCACCAGTGGTGTGAAAGGTCTCATGTCTGTATATGAAAAACTATGTCCAACATCCACAGAAAGACATATTCACATGCCGAGTAAAATGTCTTTTGATCAGAATTTATCATTCAACCAGAACTTAAAAAGCAAGAGCAGAGTCAGAGTCCAGCAGCACCCGAATGCTTCGACTACAGGACGTGGAATCAAACCATAACAAACCCCCCAGCGCTGAGGGGAACGTCTGGGTTCACATGTGATCATGAGCTGTCAGAACCTGGGAGATAAACGTCCACCGAGACCTTAGATGTGGAGCCCTAAAAGGAATGAGCATCCAGAGAATTCTGAGCTGCTCACACACACACGTGTGTATGTAAAGCCAAGTCATTCCGGTCATTCTGCTGCGTGTTGCCCCAGGTGGTGTTTTCATCCACTGATGCAGCTGCTGAGCTCCCTGACGGGGGTTCTCATGTCACCAAATGAAGAAAACTGATTTAATGGTACAATTCTATTATTCTTACTGCTTCTTCACCTGTTTGAACCAAACTTACAACTAATAAGAAATGTGTCGGCGGAATCAACAGAAATATATTTTGGTGTTTGTCAGTGATGTAACTCACAAACTAATGAGTTCCAAATAAAAGCTCCAGTTATTTGGAGAAGGTTTGCACCAACCTTTAATTCACCACATACACACGAGCAGGTGTAAACGTATACGGCAGCAACCGATGGCAAACACACACACTGCTTTTATTTCGAGTTCGAATGTGTTTAAGTTGTTTTTGAAAAGTCAGCAGAGCATCGTGTTGATAGATCGGCTGATTTTCAAGGATAATGAGAAAATGAACGCAAGTAGAAACGCTCACGACAACGTCGGACACCCGAGTAGGGTCCAGAGACGCTAGTTTCCTCAGGCTGACAAACAAATCTCATCACTCTCAGCATATCATCATTCTGTTGCTGTTCATTCTCTTTTTATTGTTGAATTTCCCAGTTAGCATTTTCTATGTGTAGCTGTGCGTTTGTAGACAAAGGTTGGACCCATCCGAGAACGTCCTGACACGGCCACTCAACACAAAAACATTTTAGAACCATTTTGAACCATTTGAAAACACTCCATCGGTGGAAACCGACAGCAGACCACCCACGCACCGTTCAACTGTAAGGTGTTTTGAAATGAACAGCCTCTGAATGCCGCATGTGTTGTGGAGTGACAAAGGGTGGAACGAGAAGGAAAACAAGTCTTCCTGGGCAGGTCAGGGGTCAAAGGTCGCTACAGGTGGTGTTGAGATGTAACTGTCAGGGGCTAAATTAAGCTGCGAAACATTCTGTAGGGGGTCTACTCATCTGGGGCTCCATCCAGGGTGGCATGAGGAGCAGAATCACCACGACGACTAAAAGAACACGTTAATAGTAGCTCGAGTTGCCGGTGTTTGTTTTCGAGACGCACTGAATCAAATGTTTTCATGAACATGAACAGGTCATGTTTCATACTTTTAATAGGTGAGGAATTCACACGTTAAACATGCAGGATTAATACATGACAGATTATTGTTTAATTATGATGCAAATACACTGAGCTAAACTGTGCTATTAAACTAGAACTAGATTCTTTTGAATGAGGAGTGTGTGACAAATGAACTTTGATTATTCTTACTTCTTCTCACTCCTTTTCAGACACGTATGTGAAATTATTTTGAAAACTGTCTGTATTGTTCATTGTCTGTTATTTGATTTTGTATGTATATACGTCATGTATCTTTCATCTTCAAATCACTATTGCTGTTTCAAAGCACTGGGGAAGAAAAAACGCTGCAGGATGCCAGGGAGCTAACAGAGACACAGGTGGGCAGGAAGTAAGTAGACGCTCCTGTGGAAAGTCTCCACCTTCCCCGTTACCCAGAGAGCTGCTGCACCCATGTCTGACGTCACGTCACATAATGGTTAATGTGTTACAAGTGTGATTCCATTTCGTTTTCACCTGACCAACGGTGAAGTTCACAATTCAAGATGGCGTCTGTTTTTGCGTCAATTAGTCTTTTGTTGGATTTCAGCGACTACGTACGCACACAACCGTCTGTCGTCACCGACAACGCTGTTACGCTGTAGTTGCACGTGGAACGACACGACATGTCGGTTACACACCTACAACAGATTGTGTGATGAAAGTGGAACGTGGCAAAGAACCATAATTCAGTTTGTATGTGATACTTGCGTCACGGTGAGTGATCATTTCAACCGAATGCGGCTCATAATTCATCCTCTACAGATCAGATCCCACACCGACTGTGATTACAGGACATACGTGAGAAAGGAAACACACTGAAGGGTCCACCACCGGCTCAGACGGAGGTGCCGTCATCCCTCCAGGTTCACCGTCTTTTCAACGTGCCACTGACAGAAACCCAATCTCTGCTTGTTGTTTGAGGGTCAACCGGTTCACACCGGCACAAAGTGAAATATGAGGAACCGCTGCCTCTTAGCGCTCTGATGTCATGTGGAGCGGATTTGACGAGTGGAGGGACATGTGATGAACGACTGCAATCAGTGTTCGTCACTGCCCGGAGCCGGGGAACAAAGGTCCTCACACAACCGTACCTGCTCCTGTGTGCTGAGCGACATGTTGGCGGTGAGTCAGAGCGTTAGCATCCCCCGGCCGCCCTGCCCCTGTTTGCCAAAGCTGTGTAACTATTCCAGCGATGACCCTCATGGCCTTGGAGACGCTCCGGAAGAAGCTCATAATTGACGGGACACTTGCAGGTGAAGTAAACACATGTGAGAAGAAAAAGGTCATGACGCACCAGTCGACTGGTTATTTCAACCACTGCTTTACATGGACAATGAACCCACAATACTGAGTTCATGTCCTTTTTCAAACTAGGTGAATTCTGCACATGCTTGGCAGCAACAACCCTCCAGAGCAAAACCCACTTGCAGCCTTTCAGTCGATGCCAATATCATTTTGGAAAACATGCTGTTCTTTTTTTCGTTCACAAGACTTTTATGATTTTTTCCATAAACCTTTTTATGATGGAGGTCCAATGCTGGGTGATGTTTTTCCATATTTGTGTGTGTTGGCCACTGGGCTGGACCGGGTTCCTTTGGCAATCAACATGGAAAAGCCCTTCAGGAACGAGCCCAGTGGAAATGCTCGTGGGGGCTCATCATCCCAAAACAGAGATTCTGTTGGCCGCCAGTCTGAGAGTCCGACACGTGAACGTAATGCATAGGACTATTTGGCTGTTGTTCATTTATGGTCGGTCCGTTCACGGGATGTCCTGAGGAGATATGTGTTTGTGTGGTCTGGATACAAAATACTGCAGTAATAATAGAAGATATATGTGGACACAGATGGAAAAACACCATAAGGAGAGACGGTCGGTTTATTACTATCAAAATAGTATTTCAGAGAACACCAAATATGGGGCTGTGACAAACATCTGGCTGTCATATCCTTTTGTAAAGAGACAGATGCTGGCGGAATATTAACATACAGGAAACATGAGGCTGACGTTGACGAGAATACGCACCTGCGCTGGAGGACGAGATTTGTGTCCCATTGGACAAGTTCATTTCTACCTAAATAAACATTGCGGTATTCAGCCATTCACACATAAACAACCCATAAATAACCAATTGTCTAGTGCAAACGTGTTTCTCACACGCGACACCGTCTGCAGAGGAGTTCATCATGTGACCACCATCCTTTTTAACCAAGCTCCGACCACATTACTCAGTGGAGATAACAACAACAACAAAGTGCAATAAACTAAACTTGAGACTGGAGGTACTTTTTAAAATCGACTCAGTTCATGCTATTGTTTTTTTAAACGTTATGGTGGCTCTAAACTACTCACCTACAAGGTTAGTGATGCATCATACACCAACACACCAAACTTATCAGGGTCCCACAGACTGAGATTAGAGTTTATGCATGTTGTGAAATGGTAATAATGACATAAGAACACAAACCGAACACTGTTTTAACTGTCCTAACTCCTCCAGATATAGATAGAGATAGATCAAGATTAATAAAATACAACCCCCCCTGATAAAAATCCAGGAAAGGCGACATGTCATGTTTGTTTCACATGAAGACCAACCTTTGTCGTACTGCCATCTAGTGGAGTTTGGATTAAACTGAACGTATTTAAAGGGCAAGGAAAAATTAAATGGATAAACGTAAGTACAAGAACAAGTCATGTGAAAACGTTGAATAAATTGTACACCTCATCAGATAGAGTCTTTCGTTTACGTGGCTAAATGTACCTAACTAGCATGCTAAGCAGCAGTTAGCACGTCACCGACACGTTAAGTCATGTGTGCTTGGTTTACAGCTATGGTGTAAACGGACAGGTTACCGTGTAGTTCGCCTGTTGTGACGGTGAAGTTAGCTAGTCGGAGGCCAGTGGCATTCGTTACCGGTTTGTTTACAACTCACCGTCTCAAGCTGCCGCTGCCGACCTCAGGGGGAAACTCCTCTTCCTCGGCGGAAAACTTCCTCTTCAGCCTCCGGAGTTGTGCTCTCGCTTTCTGCGTGACGTGGCTGGAAACGGGAGACGGGGTGTCGGCGGTTCGACCCATCTGTAATGTCACGGAGCCGGGGAACGTAGGGAAATCTGTTTGTGGTTGTTTTACGGAATCAATGAACGCGAAAAGAAGCTAAAAGCTACTGGACACTTTTAAAAAAGGCGGAAATAAAATGACTGGCCAATGAGAGGAGAGCATTGAGCCCGTTGATAGGTTGTACCGGCGAGTGGGCGGGACTAGTGTGCATCAACATCCGGAACGGGAATTACACGTCGATTCAACAGAATCGAAATACTTATTTTTTACAGAAGAATAATTCTAAAAAAAACAAACAAAAAACGATGAATTATCGAAAGTAAAAATACAAATCTCTCAGCAATTAATGGTATTACACTAAAACATTTAAAAATATTAAAATAAAAATAGTGCACATCTCAGTTGTATATACGTACAGTGACATTTAAATGATATTGGACAAATGATATGCAAATGAACGCACCAGCCTGTCTATGTCCAGTACATTTACACATTATTTCAGTATCCGGAGACCAGAATACAGTTTATACGCCCTCAATAACAATGACTTATGTACACATTCAGTGAGTGAACAGTGGCAATACTCTATTTAAAAGTAAAACCCCAAAAAAGGAAATAAAAGATAAAATACAGTATAATGCAGATAATGTCCATTCCTCATATTTGACCCCTGTGAGTTTGTAAAATATAATTATTCTTCAATTCATATAAATGAATACATGTACATTTTATTCATATCAAAAACCTACGAGTGTAAAACGTCTCATTTACTATACAGTCTTTTGGCAGCCTCTGGTGGCCAATAATGGGGACTGCAGCTACAGCTGAAATCTGTAATCAGAATCAGAAATACTTTGTGTGTGTGTAACTAACACAAAAAATCTTTGAGGTTACTCACATATCCAAAACAAAAATCCCAATTTAATCCTGCAGGAATCGATGAGGAGTCTAACGTACTTCCTCTTCTGTTCCCCTCTTCCGGCACTTTGCTGACGACTCAGACGCATGGAACCACGGTTTTATAACCGATTTCAAATGGTGCTAGAAGGCTGCAGCCGGCTCTACGCACCAGAGGAAATCAGTTATCTTGTAGTGGAGAAAAAGCGTAGACCGGAGGAAGTGAAGCGTGCTCGTCCTCCAGTCGCCGGGGAGACGTCCTCCTGTCCCCAAGAACACTGATTTCAAATGGTGCTAGACGCCGGGATCACAAATCTAAACCACCACGTGAAACCAGCTTCTGGGGGAAGACGTTACGCTGTCAGAGGTGAAGCAATTGCCAGAAATGACATTAGTTCAACAACCTTTGATTATTTCTGTTCATTTGTCATTATAATCTACAAGAAGATGTTTTTTTGTCATGAGCCAGAGTTGTCATGACACTATGACAAAAAGAAGCATTCATTCATCCACAAGTAGAAACACTAGTGGACGGGATGTGTTTGATGTTTATCCACACCACATGTTTGTCTCCTTCCACCTGTTTGGGTCAAAATGACTTTTATAAACCACGTGTGAAGTGATTGTGTCTCTGTGGACGGAACATCTATTTTTTACGTTCTTCAGTTCATATAAATGAAAACTATGCAATTAACATCAAAGTGACACACTTTTATTTTGTAACACGAGTTAAAGTAAATACACTCGTGACTAAACATATATGATGAAAACCTTTCATCATTATTTATACCTTTCCACACCCACCCAAAAGGAATCAATACATATCAGTTTTATTATATTACTTTCAAAGTCTTGAATCCATAAATTGAACATTTCAAACAACAAAATTTCCATCTCAGGTGTGATTCCACTAAATGTCTTTTGACTCGTTTAGTTTGTTGTTTTCTGTCTTTCTTACCCGTCGGTGGCGTGTCTCGTCACGGTGACGGATGTGGGAATAAGTGTTCAGCACTTATGTAACCAGCCCGGTCGTCATGACGACCGGCCTACAGAATATGCCACACTGACCCCAGGTATCGGGACAGACGGGTGTCAGATTGCCGGTGAATACGAGGCTGAAACACGGATGCATTCCCACAGCGTCAAATCTCGAGATGATTCGACACCTCTGTGACGCCTTCAGTGTAATTCAGCCTGCGGACACAAGAGGGTGACACACACCCCCGCTGCTGCCATGTGACACAGTCGCTATGATGACATTACCCAACCTCACAAGGGATCTGACACCTTTCGTGTCTTTGGCTGAGCTTCAACAATACAAAGGTCAAAGGTCGAGGCCTCACCGATCAACTCGTGTTTACATGAGTTACATGTTCCTTTTCTTCCCGCACTAAACTACTGAGACCAACCTGAAGTGCTGACGTCAACACACTGGAGGTCAAAGTTCAGTTCATTTGTCAAAATGAGTTCCAAGGCGGATGTTTGCACCTCGTCTCTGAGAAGTGTAAGACGAGCTCAAAGTAAACTTTAGAGGCTTTTTACACAAACCAGGAGGTTGTACCACACACACGCACACGCACACACGCACACACACACACACACACACACACACACACACACACACACACACACACACACACACACACACACACACACACACACACACACACACACACACACACACAAACCTCCGTCATGAATAGCAGGTCCTGGCTCCCACGGGTGGCAATGATGTCATCTCCATTTCACTCTGTCGGACCCACTTTGCTACCTGGAAGAAAAAAATGACATTAAATGATGAGGATTGTTTGCTTATATAAGACTTTCTGCTTCCGGTTTTGCTGAGTCATGGTGCTGTGCTGATAAGTGGGTGCCTTATATAAGGCGGCAGTTTTTGGTCAGAGGTCTGTCCTCACCATGAGAGACGTACACGTGAACCGACGGATGGATGGACGAGCGACCACAGCAGGGAGGGAGGAAGTGTGTGTGTGTGTGTGTGTGTGTGTGTGTGTGTGTGTGTGTGTGTGTGTGAGAGGAAGTACACACTGTTAACACAAACGATAAGACACATGGTCACATCAACACACACTAAAGTGAGAAATGGAACGTGAGTGAAAATGGATAGAACAGTTGTGTCTAGTTTGTATTTGACTTGACTGTTAAGTTCATCTGCGACAGAGAGACACGTCCTCCGGCGTCCATCTCCACTCATCAAACTGTCATTACACACTGCGCTACAAAGATTCATGGCTCGACATGAGAATTTCTGGAACAAATGTGTGTACGAGTGTCAAAATACAAGGATACGCTCATTCCAGACTGTGACTTTCCGTTGCAGGCGTATTAATATGAATGGAATATGAATGTGGAAAATGAGTTCAGGCATTTTGTCAGCCTGTGTCTGTCTATGTCGGTTATTTGATGACCATATTTTCCTGTGTGGTTTCTTCCTAAGGGAGCTGTCGTTTTGTCTGTATGTGTACACGTATGTTGTTATATGTAAGTGAGAATGTCTGTGTGTATGTTGTCTCTAGGACAGCTGATGCTGTTGCTGGTGTTAACGGGGATCAGAGTAATTAAAGAAAAGAAACTGAGGGTTGAGTTTTGCATGTTATTCTTGCGTTTCCATAAAAAAAAAAAAAAAAAAAGCATAGTAAAACGCACATCGCAAACCTGTGTCCTGTAATCACATGTCATCATTTGGAAAAACAATACGTCCCTGGATCATCATTGTTTGCTGTGTCCCCTCACAGGCCCTTCCCCTCAGAGGAAGCATCATAGCGTGGTCGAATGAAACACACCGATTGGCCCTGAAGGAACAATAGAGAGCCTTGTCATGCAGTATTAAAAAACATGAAGCTGCCAGCGAGCAGCCTGTCAGACGGAGCTCAGGGCCAACCGATCCTTCCTGTTTGGTCCAGACATCTGTTGGAACACCGGAGTGATGACACAGAGAAAACACCATCCTCCTCCTCCCACAAATGTCAAGAACTTCACACAAACACAAAGCCCTTCATGGGGTCAAACCTCCAGCAAACCTCCAGCAGAACTCCAGCAAACCTCCAGGGAGCCTCTGACTGCCTCAGTGCGCCCTCAGTTTGTTCAAAAACACTAATTATATAATGACACAGACCTCAAAAACAAGGAAACACAAAACAACAAGTAGTAGAATCAGAGATGAGTCATTCCAGCTGGTGTGTGGTGTAACATCGTGTGTGTGTGTTTGTGTGATCACAATGTCATCTTGTTTTAATCAATGAAAAATCACATTAAAACAGTTCCTCTCCACTTCTGTTCGTCCTGCACCGTGTCCACGACTCACAGACGCGCGTGTGTGTGTGTGTGTGTGTGTGTGTGCGTTCATGTAGCTTCCCAGTGATTGTTTTGTTTTGATTTATTTTCTGATTCCTCCGTCTCGATGCCTTCTCTGTGTGTTTGTTGCCCGTGGACTGGGGGGATAAATGTCAGGCTGACACCGGGGTGGGGGGTGGGGGGACGCTGGTGTTCATCTCAGCAGGGGCGTCATCATAAAGCGTCTCATGCTGCAGCGGCGAGTATGGCCTCGGGCCCCAGCGTCAGTGTGCGTCAGCGGCGCAGTTCATGAGGAGGTCGAGCAGAGTGAGAGTCTGCAGGGAGCACGGGCCCCGGCGCTATGCTAATGCAGGCGGGGCTAACAGCAGCAGGCGACACACATCTGACAGACACACACACACACACACACACACACACACCAGAGCGAAGTGTGTCTGACAGCTCACACTGACGTTCCTTTTCCGTGCGCGTGACGCCATCCGTAGCTTCTCATTTACTGCTGCTGCGGAAAGCAAACGCCGGTTTGTTTGTGCAGCGACGGACAAGAGGCAGAGACGCCCACACACACACACACACACACACACACACACACACACACTGACAGGAGAAGGAGTGTGTGTGGATTTCTGGAATGAAGTCACCACATCCTTTCTATAGATATTTTCATCAGATTAAACCAATCACAGGCAGGAATTCTTGGCTTTTCTTTGGCCGGGACACAGTACGACCCCAACCAATCTGCCTTCACAACACGGGGTCAGGGGTCATCGGCCAAGGCAGGACAAGAAGCGCTCCATCGGGTCTATTGAGGGTAGGGTATGGTGTAGGGTACGGTGTCTATGTGAAGTATAAATCAGGAGGGAGGGGCAGAGTCTAAAGTCCAGTCCAGACCAAAGGTTCCAAGCTCAACAACATGCAACTTTGTGCATTCATCTGCAGCAGAACATTCCAGACCAAACTGTCAAGTGGACATGTACTTATTTCTGACCCAGGCCTCTTCACATCTAGACTACAAACCTCATTATTTTCCAGCATCTAAAGTTAGCATGTTGTTAGCATGTTTGTTAGCATGTTTGTAGCTCACGCTGACACGCCCCGTGTGGGTTCCCGACACCTGAAAGTAAACAGGTGACTTACACACGTGGTTCAAACAGTCCAAACAGGTACGAAGGAGTACTCCTCTCCAGTGACATCACCCACAACGGGCTTCCATCTGCAGAGTTCCTGCTCGTCATCTCAGCCTGTTTTCCACCATGGAGGAGGTGGTGGAGGACACACACCACAAAAAAAAACAACTCTCCTCCTCCAGAATTTCAAACATCTGGCTTTGTTTGGGCTCAGTTCCGGGAACGGATCACGGTCCCACAGCAGCTGGCGGAGGCTTTTCCTCCTCGGACACATCCACCATCTTAACGGGTCAATTTGAAGCGCAGCTAAAAATAGCAGCGTGTTGTTGTTCATGGAAGTTAACAGGAAAACAAGTCAGAAGGAGGAGCAGTTCACCTCCACCAGGAAACACAGCAGAGGGAGCGTGAAGGGGAGGGGCCACTGTCACCGCGCGTGTGTGTGTGTGTGTGTGTGTGAGACGCAGCTCGTGACATCATGCTGACACATCACTTACAGTAAAGCTCAGCTAGGGTCGTTAGTCATTTCACTCACACACACTCACACACACACACATCTGAACAAACACACACCTCTAACCCCCCCGGGGACCTTTGTGGATGACACTGCAGTCGTTGTGTGTCTGACACCCTTCTTCTTCTTCTTCTGAAAAACAGTGAGTCAGAAAACACTCACACACAATTCAATTACAAGGAGACGCCTTCGCCGGCACCGTGGTGCCAAAAGCAACTTATCATGTAGCTCCA
>CAAKHB010000246.1:56554-69685 GCA_901007665.1 Aeoliscus strigatus | reverse complement strand
CTCATGTGGCCCTGGGGGTTGATGAGAGCTGGCTGGACACCAAGTACGTCCACATGATTACGCCCATACATAAAATCCAAGCATGTGCAAAGACAAACGGGTTCTTGAATGTCACCAGAGTCTAATGCATAGTAAACAAACACACACACACACACACAGCATGTGAGACTTTATCCCTGATTATCATATAGCATGCAGACACGAAGCCAAAAACAAATGAAGAGAATAACATGTAAAAATGAACATCCTGTTTGAATCCACCAGTGCGTTTAGACGGTGAATCCACAAAGGTTTTTTTTAATCGTAAGAATCCACAGGAACTAGCGTTTTGGAGCCCGAATACAAAGGTTTTTGAAACTGGAGATCAATGAGTCAACCAGACAATGAATGATGTGAAGTTTAAAATCAGACTGGAGGAACTTTGGGCTGTACAAGAAAGAAAGGAAGAAAAAAGACAGAAAGAACTTGCTGAAACGACGCGCATGTCTCAGACACGTCATGTCACGAATGTCGCGTCATGTCATGGATTTTTCCGCCGCCTCCTCTTATCTCTTTCCTTGACATGAACTTCCCGTGGCTGGCGAACATGCAAACAACATACCAGCCTTGCATAACCTTTCACACGGTCACCTAACGCTTAAAAGCCCAGTTGGCGTCCCCCCCGGCTGTCACAGCTCCGCTGACCGACAAAGATGAGGGTGGTTCTGCTCGTCCTGCTCGGCTGCTGCCTGTCTGAGGGCCACAGGTTCCCGGCATTTGCACACACCGAGGATGAAGCTGCTGACGCAGGAGGCTTCGCTCTCGTCGGCCACGTGTTGGCGGCTCTGGACGAGCACAGGAATGAGCTGCGACAAACCAAAGAGCAACTGCTGCAACTTCAGAGAGTTCACGGTACGAGCGAGAGGGGACGGAGCGTGGGGACAGAGTGTGGGGACAGAGTGTGGGGGACGGAGTGTGGGGACGGAGCGTGGGGACGGAGCGTGGGGACGGACGCGGGCTCTTCCCTGTCTTATTCTTCTTTGGATGCTTTGTGCAAACAGTCAGTGCCGATTTGATGGAGGAGCTGTGGGAACGAGTGGAAACGCTGAGGAAAGGCTTCACGGGTAGGTTTGTACATTGGACGCTGGTCTGTGGGAGCTGCTTGAAGAGCCGTTCATCACGACTGCATGTCTGCATAAGACCACGAGGCCAGGCTGAGAGTCAGCGAGATGCTGGAGGAGGAGCAGAGGAAACAGGTGCAGCAGGTCGTACGGCAGTACACAGGTGAGGTATCGGCCCCTGACGTCACGCCAAGTAACGTTTGATAATCAGTCGATCCGGTTGACAGGAGGATGACATCTATGAAGGATCTATGCTACGTGTTCATCACCCGTTCTTACTGTAAGCCAGCAGGGGGCGACGTTGACAAGAGATTCGATTGTTCAGAAGAAGAAAACCCGAGGTTTCTTCAGTTCGATCCAGTTAGTTGTGATGGGCAAAACAGTTCTTTTATGTGTCCCGAATCACTAGAAAAGATTCAAAAGATTCATTCAAAAGATTCGGTGACCATATTCTGTTGATCCTGTTACTCTGATTAGTCTTTTTATTTATAAATGATACTATATATTTTAAATATGATTATTATCATATTATTATAAAAAAATGTTAAACTTTTATAATATTAATTGTAATTTTTTTAAAATTAAAATAATAATTAAAAAAATTCTAATTCTATTAGTGCATCTTTATTAGTGGTCAGGAAAAATAAAATTCAAAAAATTCTAATTCTATTTGTACATTTCTAATAGTGGTCAGAGCCCTGCAGAGATTTATTTCTGTGTAATGATTTTCTCTCATCGTCAATGAGCAGAACTGGAGGCCAGATTAAACGCCAGTGACTTGGAAGGAACACGCAGACATGTCGATCAACTCCAGCGGGAGAGTAACGGTAGTCAAACCAACAATGTGTCGCTTCTGTCTCATTTGATTTGTATTTGACTGCGGTTTAAAGTCGTCGTTCTCACAAACAGCACTGAACATCAGACTGACGGAGCTGGGAAACCAGATCGGAGACACGGCGGCACACGTGGACGCGCTGCAGGCAGCCGGTGAAGGTACGTGACGATTGGCTTTTATGATGCAAAGCCAAAAGTAAAACTCTTTATCGTCCTTTGAGGCGTCTGGTGGCTCTCAGCCCAAGAATGTTCACATTTTAAGGTGGTATTATCAGCTGCTTTACCTATTTCACGCTTTGTGAGCAGATGCCGAGGTCAGACTGAACGCCAGCGATGTTCAGCTGGAGATTCAGAGAACGCTGGTGAGGACGCTGCAGGTGGAAATGAAAGGTGACGCCAGCGGTCGTGGAATCACGAGAGCAGAAATAAATGTTGATACGAGACGACAGAGTCGTGTCTGACGCTGACAGACGGACGCACTTTTAACATTTACAGCGTTGGAGACTCGACTGGAGTCCGGCGAGAGTCGAGACGACGAGCTGAGCTCCCGTCTGGAAAGCGCTGAGTCAGCGGTGGAGGCGCTGAAGACGGTGGATCGAGGTAACGCCGTCAACCCGCGGCCGTCGATGTATTTCAGTCTGTCTCCAAACTAACTGCGGACGTCTGTGAGCAGAGCTGGAGGCCAAACTCAACGCCAGCGACTTTGAAGGTCTAAACGCTCGCGTGGAGCAGCTGAGGAAGGAAAGCGAAGGTAAACCCACCAAAGACGACGGAGACAAATTCAAGAGTTAGAATTCTGACACAGTGAAGCTGCTGACATTTCTACGCCGCTGACACATCAGCAGGTGGAGACGGTGATCGGGTGAAGATCGCCGACCTCGTATTTTCTCATTGATTCAGTCACAGGATCTGAACATTCATTCATTCTTCTTCTTCTTCGTCCCAATCGTCCCCGTTCGACCTCAGAGCTCAGTGTCCGTCTGTCAGCCAGCGAGACCCTCACCGCGGATCTGACCTTCAGCCTCCAAGAGACACGGACAAACGTGCAGAAACTCAGCGCGGACAGTCAAGGTAACAAGGATCCAAAGGTGGACGGCTGAGGCTCACAGATAGAATTACTGTTGCAGGAATGCGACGATTATCTAATCGATAACTTGTTTTCACTTGTTTTAAAAAAAAAAAAAGAAAAATCTGCAAGTGGAAAAAGTGTTTTTCTTTTTTTCTTCAGACGAGAACTAAAACAAATATTCTGAGGAAGATTCTGATTTTTGCAGTGAATAATCATCAAACTACCTGGCAGTTGCAAAAAAAATATGGAAGATTCCCAATTCCAAGTATCGAATAGTAATGGTACCAGAAGCGTGGACGTGTGTTTTCCTTTTGTTTTCTTATTTGTCTGTCTGACGCCAGGGAGATTGTCTTTTTGTTGGACAGAGCTGACAGACAAACTGGAAACTAACCAGGCTGTTCAGGAGGAGCTGCGGGAGAAGATGGAGCAAACGGCTGCAGCGGTGGAGGAGGTGAAGGCGGCGGTGACCGCAGGTGAGCCGGCATTGATGGGAACTACGTGCAGACATGGAGTCTGGAACAGATAATACGACACGACATCTCGGAACCTGCCAACAGGCGGACGTCAACGTCATCGTTGACCAAACAGACGTCGCCAGTAACTGTCAATACATGGACGGATGCTTTAAGAAACTAGGTTTTCTTCTTCAGTAGAACCTTCACAAACGTTCCAGTCAAATGTGACGGGCGTGAGACGAGTTGCCGGGTTCATGTGGAAACATCTAGTTTGACAGATTCAAACCCAACTGTCTTTGAGTTGTAAGCTGACGGGTTGCGGCCAACTTCAAATCAACTGAGGAGCTTCATCTGACTCTGAGTCGTGTGTTTGTTTGTTGGGCAGATAAAGTGGCGTTCTCTGTCGCACTCCAAGAGAACCAGGTGCACATTGGGCCGTTCGACACCGAGACGACTCTTATCTACAAGAAAGTCATCACCAACGTCGGCAACAGCTACGACCCCACAACGGGTAACGCCTTAGCTTCAGGTGTCACATGGTCCTTGTTCTTCACAGCCGGGGTTCAAACAACTCTCTCTCCACCTCAGGAGTCTTTACGGCTCCGGTCAGCGGAGTTTACCACTTCACCCTCTACTCCCACGCTAACGGAGGAAAGCCGGGCTTTTTGCTGTTGTACAAGAACGGCAAGGTGGTCGTGGGCACGGCTGAACATCCGACCGCCTCTGATGTCACAGACAACGGCTCCAATGGAGCGGCGCTGCTTCTTCAGAGAGGAGACAGGGTGGAGGTGCATCTGGAGGCCGGGTCGTGGGTCTGGGCAGACAGCGATCGCAACCTCTGCACGTTCACCGGCATGCTGCTGCACAGCACGGGCACTGACGCTCCATAAACCCTTCGGGAACTTTAGTAGTTTTACCCTCACACACAATATCCGAAATAAACCAAAAAAGTAGATCAGAGCTGTGTTTTTACTGGGAGGGGAGAAATAAAATTCACTGTTTGGCTCGTTTGGGGACTCAGTCGAATTGGGGACTCGCTTCATTTGGGGACCTGGTTGAATTGGGGACTTGATTCACTTAGGGACTCAGTTGAATTGGGGACAGGAAATCCGTGGAAGAAATCTCTGGGTGAGTCTGGCAGCTGGATTTAGTTGGTCTCACATAAGATATCCAGCACCACAACTGAGAAGCTTCAATATGCATGAGAGGAGATGACTCTTCATCGAGTTAAAAAGGTCAGAATAAGAATCTGGGTGGGAGGAGCAACTGCACTGACCCGGGCAGGATGTTTCTACTCGCCAAAAAAATTATTCTCACAAAGGCCGATCAGACACAAGATAGTGTGATGAGCAGCTACGTCTCAAATGAGTCAGGACAAGATGATTAAAACTCAGCTAATGTGCTGAGACAGCACAGCAGAACAAACTAGGCCAAAGACTTGACAACGCGTCATCGACGACCGACTGGAACACGTCACAACTGTTGTACTGTGTCGCTGAGAACTGACCTCACGGACTCGCTTGCAAAATTTTACGCATTAAAGGGTTTAAGCGTGTCGACACATCAGGTCAGTGCAGCGGGGAGATCTGCAGCGGCGCGTCACTTTGGGTCATGTGACGGAGAAAAACTGAGGGAGAGAAGGAGGAAACAACCAACGGAAACAGCCTGTGCTCTCATGAGAGACGATAATGGAATGAGTGGAAAATAGGACATTTAACTGGTTTGGACGTGGGATGAACAAATAGCCAATGTAATTCTAAGTGCCAATTACTTTATTTATAATTTATCGTTTCTAAGTATTTTATTTATAATTATGTTTAGATGTTCAATACAGTGGAATTAATCATTAAAATTAAATTACTACAATATTACATTTTACCCAACACATAATAAATTGTAATCATTGTAGTTATGTCCCATTATTGTTTAATTTATTGACTTGTATGTAAAAATGCCCATTAGCTGCACATGCTATATATTAGCATATGAACAATGCTAGTGTTTGTGCTTAGCTTCCTAAAGATAGACAAAAAAACAAAATCGTACTTTCCCAGAGCCAACCAAACATTGCAATGGAGTGAAAGCGGCTGCTGGGGTCAGTTCCACGTCGTCCTGCAGCTCGCCGGCTGCTGCGAAGCTGCTGCACTTGGTGTCCTTGCGTGTGACTGCATCAACACCAGCGGACGTTCACAGCTCCAGGCACCGTGACCTTCGTATACCAAGCTAGGATTTCATTTTTGTCTCTTTTTGTTGTTGCTGTTGTTCTCATCTTCACGTCCACAGATGTGTTTCGCTGCTTGCACAGGACTCATGAACACGTCAAGTCGTCCCTCCTTCAGCCAGGTTGCGAGTGATCGCGACAGACAAGTACGACCTGCGTCTGACATTCGCTCGTCCTGTTTCCTTCATCGTATGACTGAGCCTCTAGCAAAGAGAGCGCCGCTGATTCACTGCACTACATACACGTATGTGAGTCAGGCGCACGTTTTCTACGTGCACAATCATTATTTCGCGCAGATTCAAAACACATGTTTTCCTCCGTGAAGCCACAAAAAACATCAAATCTCCTGCCAAACGTCTGTCTGTGGTATTCATGTACCTGTACCTGTGCACGTTGATGGAACAATCTGTGTGTGTGTGTGTGTGTGTGTGAGTGAGTGTTGCTGCAGACATCTCTCACCCATTAGGCATAATACTACATGACAGTTCTGGATCAGACTGCCAGCTATTCAAGGCTACCCTCTACTCTCTTCACATCACACATCACACACACAGACACAGACACACACACACACACACACACACACTTGTGTCCTCAAACCAAAAGCTGTTCAAAACCGTGTCGCTAAATCGAAGTGGGCCCGGCAGTGTGCCTGGCGGTGCGCCCAGCGGTAGCTGCATGAAATTGCGCCATGCTGCAGCGATCAGATCCCTCAGAGAACAGCGTGTGCGCTGGAGCAGACACCGTGTGCATCCGGCCATGTGTTCAGTGCGTTTGTCCGTGGCAGCTGTGGTTGATCTCATTCACTAAGGAGAGTAACGAGCAGCTGGGGGCGGGGGGTTCGTCACACGAGTACCCTAGACTGCACGTTGCAGTGGCTGTTACACCGTTCTACATTCCACTGAATATTATGCAACTCAAAAAGGAAGGTGAACTTTACTCCAGCTAGTCCTGCGCTAGTGTTGTTCTTTCAGTTGCGTTGCCGTCGTTGTGTCAGAAGATGTTAAATGGTGGCGCCGACAGTTCGATTCACCTCGTTTGCAGGATTCTTCCGATCGTTCTGGTCTCTCCCTCGTTTGCTGATTCCTTCTCACTTCTCTCGCTTTCCCACCTGCCAAGGTCTCACGTCTTGCACCCTTTTCCCAATCATGTGATTTTTGTGAGCCTGCTACTGGCTGTGAAGAAACTTGCCGGTGAAGAGTTTGAGAAAGTTCCGAGGCATGTGTGCTGACGACCACTTGGTGATGAGTCAGGGGATATCCCCAGTGCATCTTCACCCGTGCACCGGTGGCAGAAACCTACCAACAGACCATCAAACCAAAAGAGCTCTAGAAGCATATTCACTAGTGTGATTTCAAATTGGTGCTGTAACGTCTCAAACTGCAGTTTGCTCACGGAGGAAGCTCTCCTCTGCAGTGGGACCCACTGGGGCCTGGAGGGAAATGGTCCGTGTCAGACAGCTCAGTGTCCTCCTGTGAAATCCTCCTGTGATTGTCCACACGGAGAATCATCAGATGGACTCACTCTCGTTTCAGTGTTCAGTTTTCTCCATCATTCAGTCACACATTCAGCTCACCACCTCACAGAGGTGTGGCAGCACTCGAGATCGGCCTCCAGACTGGAACACATGCTCAGGGTCTTGT
Source organism: Aeoliscus strigatus (assembly GCA_901007665.1). Lineage (NCBI taxonomy): Eukaryota > Metazoa > Chordata > Actinopteri > Syngnathiformes > Centriscidae > Aeoliscus > Aeoliscus strigatus. Next base: position 62,363 of record CAAKHB010000246.1, on the reverse strand, counting down.
CTTGGTATCGGACGGGCTGGGCTCACGATCTGTGTTTTTGTTGTTTTTTAAAAAATGTTTTCACACTGCTGTCAAGGATGGCAAAGCTCTATGTGCTTTGTCTCTTTTTTAAACAAATCACTCACCCGCAATTTTTCCACATGACTCATGACAGTTTTGACTGCAAAATAAAATGTACAGGTTCGCTCACTAATGAGCTGCTACATCGACTGGAACGTGAATAATTGGGGTATAAATCTCAAGCCATGTGACTACTGCAATGATAGTAATGGTCCTGAAAATGGTCCCACATTGGTTTATTCTTGGTCTTGACTCGTCTCATCACTTAGTAGGTTCTAGTCTTGATCTTGACTCATCTCTTCCCCTCAAAGTCTCTTAGTTGTCTCGTATGAACTTGACTCGTTTCACCTCTAAAAGTCTTCGTAGGCTCTATTCTTGATCTTGACTTGTCTCACCTCCTAAAGTCTTGGTCTTGTCTTGGTCTTAGTCGGCTCTAGTCTTCAGTCTCAGTTAGGTGGACTTGACTACAACAATACCTCACGATGTCTGTTGTTCTTTGGCTCTCTCATTCTTTCTCAACCTCACAGTGTCAAAGTCACTGAGGTGGAAAGTCACATGAGTGCCAGCGTTCCTCCCAGACCGATGACTGACTAATGTAGGTGAAAACAGTGAAAACAGTGCGGCTGCTTGTGTGTGTGTGTGTGTGTGTGTGTGTGTGGCAGTGGGACATGTCACATGTGTCCTGACACATGCTGCATATGTTGTCCCTCAGGTGCGGTCAGATGTGTGAGGAATAAACACGGGGAACTATTTCTCACGGCCGTCTCACACACACTTCGATTCACGTTATCAGCATCAAATAGTTCTGGTTCTGTGTACCAAGCTTCATAACGGCAGAGTAAATGAGTCTGTATCTGTAAACCTGGATGATGGAACACTTTCCCCTGAAGCGTCTCTCCATCAAATAGTTTTATGACTCCACTTTGAGGGCACATGAGTTGTATGTGTGTGTGTGTTCTAGTCACCCAGTAGCTGCTCTGACGCCCTGCTGCGTCCTGCTCCGACCAGAGCATTAGAGTCTGGGGGCCTCTGAGTGCTAACAGCATCTTACCCGTGGGTCCGTGGGAAGAACTAACCTCTGCTCTGTCGCAGAGGCTTTTAGAGAAAAATCAATAACCCAAGTCACAATTAAAACCTAGATTAATTGACTGAACGATAAGAGGCAGAAAACTGAGAAAACTAAGGTGGAAAATGACGTCCAAACGGCTGCAGGCTGCAGAATGTGACCGGTCCTGTTACTGGGGGAATTGACTAATAAATAAATGTAACTTTCCAGATTTGTAGAGGTACTTTCTGAGGATGGTACTGCTTCTCTCTAAGATGGTTTAATGGGTTTCATCCAACAGAAACAACTTCTTCAGCTGAAGTACAACCGTCCTTCCCACTTCAAACCAGTAGGGGGAAGCGTACTGATGTTCCCTGGTGACAGGGTGATGTTCCCCGATGAAGGGGTGATGTTCCCTGATGGGTGTAGTCACACACTCCAGCTTGTACAGATCTGGTTCGGTGAAGTGGAATTTGCCAGAAGAATGTTTGTTTGTCTGACTGGAATGCTTACGTCATGAGAACACACTTGATAGTGTGTGTGTGCGTGTGTGTGTCTATATATGTGTGTGTGTGTGTGTGTGTGTGTGTCCTGAGGCAGTGACCTTAATCTGGAGCACGAGGGTGACACAGGCTCAGACCAGACAGTGACAGAAATGACCTCATGCATCAAAACACACACACACACACACACACTCACACACACAAATGCATGCACATTAACCCACGCACGCGCACACACACGCGCACACACACACACACACACACACACACGTTTCATGGGTCTTTTTCCTCCCTGACACAGTGAACCAGCTGTCCTGTACCTCTGGGGCGATGTAGTCTGGAGTGCCACAGAAGGTGCGTGTGGTCACTCCCTCGGTCATGTTCTCTTTGCACATGCCGAAGTCTGCGATCTTAATGTGTCCTTCACAGTCGAGCATCACGTTGTCCAGCTTCAGATCTCTGAGGACATGAGCAGACGTTGGACCTTTGTAAATCATTTTTCTGTACCTCTATGAATGTGTCTGAGAGAAAGTCACACACTATTTCATTGTACGTGAGTTTAATGACAATAAACACATTCTGACAAATGACTTACACCTCAAAGATTTTGCTTTTATCATTTGAAATGTACCTCCAGACGAGTGTTTGGCACTCACCTGTAGATGACTCCTTTACTGTGCAGGAAGAAGAGACCAACAGCGATCTCTGCTGCATAGAACCTGCAACAACAACCACACGTTTGCATTTTTTTTTTTTTTTTAAGAAAACTAAAAAATAACTGTCCTTTGCTTAGAAAATGTTGTTTGTTGAGGAAACACAGTATGCCTGGACCACTAGGTGGTTGGAGGTTGACCTGCACAGCTCTGTGTATTTGCCAGAACATGGCGATACGGCACATCGATGCTGTATTCCTCCGTGTTCTTACACTGCCTGAGGTTCCTTGAACTTGCCCACTTGTTGGATATGATACATGAGGTCTCCACCGTTCACATACTCCATGACGAAGTACAGACGATCCTGTGGGGCGAGAGGGAGAAGAGGAACAAGATGGCGAAACTTGAAACACGTCTCTGACACTCCACTTTTCAGAGTTTAGAGGAATAAACATTTCTGGGTTTTTATTTCATCACAGCTAAAATCTCAGATCCAGATCGAGCAACATGTTCCGACTAGGTGTTGAAACATCTTTCTACAGTTGTTGTGTTTGTGTGTTCATGACTGCGCTGTGAGCCTGACTGCTGGTGTTACGGCTCTAACGAGCGGCTCGTGAACGGATGCTCGTCGACGCGCACGTCGCACCATTCGAGTTGTCTCACGGCGTTTGTGGGGCGTGAGAGCAGAGGAGAGTGAGAGGAGCCACGGGGAAAAAAAGAGTAAAGGGACTTTGGGTGAGGAGGAAACACTGCGAAAGGTTTTTAATCACATGTGAATCACAAAGCAGAATTTGTCCTTGTAGTGTACTTTTCTTTTTTTTTCTGGCGGGTGCAGACGTCTGTTTACATAAACCGCCCCTGTGTGTGTGTGTGTGTCTCTTCTTATGTGCTCTCAGGTTGTGTTGTCTGCTTTTATCATGACTCAGATGCAGGCACATGCTTTAGCACACGCGCTTGTTGGTTTTTTCCTCCGCTGCTCTTTGTGACTCAGCTGTTTGGCTGAAACGTCCGTCCGTCACCCGCTGCTGACACGAGCTGATCGGAGGGAGGTTCACCTACCACCGTCTGGAAGCACGAGTGGAGCTGTGTGAGGAACGGCGGCTTCTCCTGCTGGGCCAGAACCCTCTTCTCCACCATGGTACATTCCACGTCATCGTCCTGGATCACCACGTCTTTCTTCAGGATCTTCACTGCATACAGCTCCTCAGTGGCCTTCATCTCCGCCAGCATCACCTTCACGCAGACACACAGACAAATAACAGTCACACACAGTGCATTCTTTAGGTACTTTACTTTACGGTGACACGTTATTGAATTAGAAAAAATCAGTAATTAAATAACAGCTGCTATTCTACAGTTACTATGAACATTCATGGTTACATCTAGTTACATTCAAACAATTTCGGCAAAAAACCATTTTTTTTATTTTAAAAAACATGTGATTTTATTTTTTAATTAAACAAATGACGATTTTATGTATTATTGTTATTAACTATTAATTTATATCATTATTGTTTTTATTATATGTATTTTGGGTGTTTGTTTCTTTGTCCTGGCTTGTGTAAGAAAATTAACATTGAAAAAAAAAAATTACAATTACATTACAAAAACATGAAAAAACAACAGTAAAATTGACTGAGGTAATTGTACTGTTACAGTTCAGATTGTTTGTGGTCTTTTCGCTGGTATTCTCTGCTTCCCGTCACACTAACTCACCTTTCCAAAGCTTCCTTTCCCCAGAACAGCCAGGAAGGAGAAATCACTGAGTTTGACCTGGTCCAAGCTGTTGGACGGCGGCTGGATGGAATGACTGCCGTCCGTCTCGTTGACCACTTTCTTAGTCGGGCCCAGCTTGGCTTTCTGCACTCGGGGAACAGAACACACCCACGTCAGACTCACAGCAGCTTCCAATAACTCAGAGAGGAAACGCACGGCCGCTGTGCGCCTCGTCCTGCGTGTTCACCCGCTGACACGGGAGCGAGTGGAGGACGACCAACCGACAAACTCTGGTGGGATGAAACAGGCAGGCAAACCGTCTGTTTTCATCCACACGTGGTGCCAGCGTGAGACCCGCTCACCTCTGTCTGTGAACGTGGTCACATGCATGTCTGGTCCAGACGGAGTGTTTCTGTGCACCGTCCTCATGCCAAAGACATGCTGCATCTCCCAGAACAGCAAGATGCGTCAGAAAGGTTCTAGAAAACGCCGGCGGCATCAGTTCCTCCAGGAGAACTTCTCCAGCCTGAACATCACAAAGTAACAATCCGCTCAAACTCATGCTGAACCTCAGGACCGCTGCTGTGAACTACATCCACATGCTGCAGCATCAGCTGCTTCTTCACTCCAAGTCGGACAAATGTCACAAAGCCAATTGGATTTTTGTTGTTTTAACAATTAATGGCGCCATTTTTTTTTTTTGCTTTTTTATTTTGAAGATGTGTAAAACTGAACAACAAAACCAACCAGCATAGTCAAAACCACAATCTCAACATCTCTCATTGCGACCTAACTGATTTTCTGATTTCTTCAGGAAACTTCTTCCTCTACTGGGTACCAGTGCAGGAAATGCAAAACCGAGCAGTGTCACCACCACAGCACAGCCGCAAGCTTCAGCCGGTAACAGCCGAGCCGAGCGAGCCGCCTGACACCTCCGACCCACCTGATCAGAATCTTCCACAACTGCTTGGTCCTGAAACCACAAGGAGAAGGAGCCCAAAGTTCTGACTGACTTGGTAACAACAACAGCTGACTGAAGAACTTCATCAAACAGGTAGAACTGGGGGGGCACGCACGCACACACACACACACACACACACACATTCCAATCCAACTTTAGAGGTCGTATGACACCAACCTTTTCATGTTTTCATACTGATGGTTTGGAAAACGACGCTACGAAAATGAATATAAGAAATAGAAAAATAAAATGAAGGAAAACGTGTAATTAAACAAAAATTAAAAAAAAAATCCAAAAATTTCCAAAAATCAACTCTGAGTATAAGTGAAAAACTTAAGAGAATAAGGGAACTCATGTCACCAAGCACAGGTATTTAAGGTATCTGGTGCCCTCTGGTGGTCACAATCTGTTTCGTTTACCAGCAACTCTGAAAAGTTGTACAGCACAGATCAGACACCGCAGCTTTGTCTGACACACCTGGTGACGTCAGCAGGAAGTGAAACCCCGCAGACCGTTTCACTGTCGCCTGGCAGCTCGAGCTTCACCTCACCTCAAATTTCTGCCTCAGTTCTTCGTTGCCGTCGTCCTCCTCTGAGATGGGGACGTTGTAATACTCGCCCTCCTCCTGGCACAGCAACTTGTACCTGACGGACGAGGCGAGGACAGTCAGAGTGTGATGGACACGGCCCCACAGGCAAACAGAACGGAGCTGACATCACTTGGAGGAAATATGACGTGATACTGTGTACCACCACTGACGCATATGTAACAGAAACAACTTCCATATCGACAAAGAACCCAGAACCACTGTTCTAATGTGTATTTATACAAGTACAGTGGTGAACACTGGAGAATCTCGACCTCTGGGGGG
>CAAKHB010000246.1:11358-23268 GCA_901007665.1 Aeoliscus strigatus | reverse complement strand
GTTAAAAGCCTGTGATGTCACAATGACGCAGCGAATCCTTCAAACCAAACAAAGTGAGATCCAGGATGAGGCGATGACATCATGACTCAGTTTGAACGTGAGCTGCAGAACGTCCTTTGACCTGAGTTTGCTGACGGCGCCGACGTCGGACCGTGTCCAAGGAACAAAACCTGGAATGTTTTTGTCTGGCTCGGACAGAAAATAAGTAGAAGCAGACGGGAACGGGGCTACATTCCATCGATCCGTCTCTTTTATGTTTGAAGATGCCCACGTCCGTACCCTCGTGGATCATGAGGAATTCTGTGGCTTCTTCAACAAAACGCCATCAGAACAGATGGACGACGGACGTCTGCCGACGACAAGCGCCACCTTCTGAACCACGTTTCTACTTTATCGACTGTGGACCTTGACCACGGCCCTCCCACCCCAACATCGGTTACCATGACAACTAAAGGAACCAATTCTTAAAGAGACTCCAGTTTTAATCCTGAATGATGACTGAAATGTTATTATTAACATCTTCACACCAGGAGTGAGTGTGACCAGACACAGACAGGAGATTCTTTCGACCTCCTCGTGTGTCCTGACTGATCCTCCGCAGCCACAAAAAAAAAAAAAAAAAAATCAAAAAAATAAAAAAAAATCAACTTTGTTCAGGTCACAACAATGTTCTCCGTCGTCTTTAATCCTTAAAACGGGGATTAAACACAGGGGGATTATACAGACATTAAACAAGCCAAACTGCAAGAGGGTTTTTGTTAAAAGACACACACAGCTGTCCACATGAACACACACCTCTTGTTCCCTTCACAGACGGACCCGGGCTGAGCGAGTCTCTGTGCTTTGATTTGGTCGATGGCGAGCGTCTCCGTTGGAACTGATTCAACCATCCAGTGTAATTATATTATCTTAGATATGATCAACCCCAAGAAACGTGTGTTTATCTGTAAACAGTTCATCAGGTCACGCTCCTACATTGATCGCGACCGTTGAAAGAGAAAAATCAACAACATTGTTTTTCTGTATTTACAATGACACAGCAGCTTAAGGTCAATTAGGTCTCGTCTTTTCGTGGATTATAAAGCACTTTGCAGGATTAACCAGGCATTTAACTTGATCTGTTTACCAGAACAATCTAACTGTCCATTAAAGAGGACAAAACAGAAAACGGCGACGTTTGTTTCTGGTTTTAAAACACAGTTTAAACCTTTACGGCTTGAGGAACCTGCACCAGACAGACGTGCAGGAGAAAGGCTGAGAAGGTTCCATGCACATTGGTTCAAAGGTCACAGAATTCCCTCTGTGTCGCATTGGTATTTCATGACGGGGAGTTGTTTTACATTTCAAAAAGGTGCTCGACATCTTCAAACGTTCAGCTCCACACCTCACACAAGACAATAAAATGTCAGATAAATAATGTAAAAATCCTTTTTATTTACACATAACATTATTCCCATACACCATTATTCCCTCTGTATTCATGTGTTCACACTAAAACGCACCAACAAAGCCCCTTTTACCAATATTCCTGCACTTTCATTTCTCCATTGGTTTTATATTGAGTTTTATTTGGTATCTAGTTCCACCTTTAAGGCAAACACAAACTGGTTAAACTCCAGGTAAGATGGTTATACATGAACTTAGACGACTGATACTTCTTGAATTTAAACTATTACAATTATTATTATTGGAACATTTTATCATCTTCTGTCTTTACACTTTAAAAACTGCTCGTTTCCTTCCCGGACTGAGTTATTCCAGCAGTTTTCACAGAACGAAGGCCGAGGCGACCGGCTTCCATCTCTGCAGCCACATTTCACTTGACTGTCTGTCCCACTCTGACAGATCCAATCAAGACTGCCGAGCAGCGGCGCCACGATATGAAACACACCCTCACACCAAACATCCATCAGGAGCCAGAGACGCCGCGGCTGCGACCTCCGGCCTCACACACGGATCGGGACACGCAGCAGAACACCACAAGCAACAACTCAGACATCGACAGTTCATCCTGGTGGAGAAGGCGAGACGTTTCTACGATTAAAAGTGAGAGATCAACTGTTCTGGAACCAGTTCTTCAGCAGACAAATATATTTTCTTACACACTTACAAGATATGTAAGCAAATGATGTCATGTCTTAACCTGAGCCTACGGAGCTCCACTGCGACTTCTGTTCTACATGTGCTATAGAGTTGTTTAGTTACAGTTGAAACAGGACAATGGTTAATAAAGTCAAATCTGTATTTCCTATATATTTCCTAACAGCACTTTTTGTTCATAGCTCCTATTCATCGTGTTGCTTTTATTTTAAAATCACATCTTTTTCTGTAGATACACATAAACACCGTTTCTGCAGGCGGGGGACTGCACTTCCTCTTCAGTTTGAGTGACAACTTCCACAAACTCAGCTCATGTTGCATGAAATCGTCAGTTAAACTAGTATTGTTGTTTTTCCTCTTGTGTGATCAATAAACATTCAATGGCGGCATTCGTACACGCTTTTCCATCTAAACGCCACCCAGAGCACTTATGACTGCTGTATTCACCCATTCATACTCCTAATTAACTTGTTGACAGAAGCTGCTCTGTGAATAACACATTCATCAGGCAACATACAAGTGATTTTGTGGCCCTTGTGCATACACGCTCCTGAATTCATTCTGCAGTTAAGGACTGTATCTGTGAGTTTATGTGAGTAAAACCAAAGCATCCACAGCAAAGACGACGTCTCTTCACATTGCGTTTCTCCTCATTAGCGCCTCTGAATTGATTTTTATCACAGAGTTATTGCAGCGTACAAACTGCCAACGTACGCAGTTTAACGTGAACCTCATTTCAGTGTTATTGGACGGGTTCATTTTACTGGATTCAGAGACACAGTGAGCCTGCAAGTCGCAAACAAACCGCATTCAAATCACACCCGCACAACGTGTCTCCTTCCCAACACGTCTTATATTTACTTGTTGTCCCGCTGTGCTCTATCAAAACAACGCCTGCTCTCACATTCTTGGCATTTCCGTCTCAAAGAAACATCTCATTTGGAGAGAAAGGGCCTTTTATGTCCTTGAAAATAACATCCCATCAGGGTCCACAAGTGAGTCAGACATCTGTAAATGCAACTCGGCCCATTTCCCCTTTTGTTCCTCGTGCAAACCCTCCTCCAGCTCCTCCATTAGATAATGCCATTATCGCAACAAAACTCTGGGCAATTAAATGCAGATTACACTGTGATTCAGAGCCTGGTGCATTAGTCTGTGCTCCATCACGGAGCTATCTAATACACCTATAATGCATTCGGACAGTAATAACCAGCGCTAATCCCTGGTAATGTTCAGTCCTGCACCTCCCCGTGGATTAACCAGGTCTTCCATTTCAAAGTGTCGGTAGTAGCAGTCTGTGCTGAGGTGGGGAGCCCCGTGATGGCCGCGGCCAGAAAACCCCAATGAGCATTATTTCCCCAGACTAAAGGTCTGGGGGTGATTATCAATGTTTCAGACCATCTGGGAAAAGAAGGTACTGTACAGACACATTCAAGTACAACAGGATTTCTCCAAATATCAAAAACAAAATATGTCAACGACACTAACATGACCTAATCTCATCAATTCATTTTTGTTTGGATAGATTCAGTTTGCCTGAAAGCCTCTGAAACAAGTGTGAATGACAGTTCTTTACAGATACAGACAGACAGATAGTTTTTGTTCTATCTATCCAACAAGAGTTAGTGCGAGCTAACGGAATGTTAGCTAGCTTGGTTTTGCTAGGTAGCTAGCTTTGATAACGTTGAGCTAATGTTCGCTAGCCGCCTAGCTAGGTGTAGTAGCTTTGCACATTACCTGAAAACTCTCTCTCTATATATATATACACATATATATATAGCTAGCCAGCTAACATCCTTCATCCGTCATGCAAACATGACTTGTAGATAAATAACTACTTTCAAACTGTATCAGCCATGAGACACAACAGTGTACGTATCTGTTTTGTATTTTATCTTTATATTGTTCCGGCGGAGTCAGGGCGACGGACAGGATGAATTTGGCTGTAGTTGGTTTTTACACTAAAATGCAGTCGACTGGTTAAACAACACACATTTGCAGCAGAATGACCTGTTATGGATTATATATTCACCTCTGACCCCTTTTAGGCAGCAGATGTTCACAGCTCAGCCTGAACTATATTCACTTATGTATGTGTGTGTGTTTCTACTGCTGCTAAACATCATCACATTCCATCTAGACATTAAATTAGCATCAAATTAGTTTCCGTTGTGATTTGTGTTGCTTCCAACAATTGTAAAAAGATGTGAGATTAAACGATGTGTTCTATCATCAGATCTACGTGTGTGTGTGTGTGTGTGTGTGTGTGTGTGTGTGTGTGTGTGTGTGTGTGTGTGTGTGTGTGTGTGTGTGTGTGTGTGTGACATTATGTCTATACGTGCTTGGGTTTGTTTATTTGTTTGTTTTGTGTTGTTTCCCTGGAGAAGATTAATAAAGTGGTCAACATACTGTGCTCCTGGTTAGGAAAGCTTAGCGATTCGCATGCTGCCGTAAACCGCGGGTGATATGGAAACGATGAAACTTATCAGCATCTGGATTATTTAAGTGCTGTGAAATCCATGAGTGAATTCAGTCGGACTGATGGCAGCAATCTGGTACTTGTAGGCTGGAATGTGCCAGCAGGGTGTGTGTGTGTGTGTGTGTGTGTGTGCGCTGGGGGATATAAAAGCCTCCTAATGAGGAGAAATGAGTGATGTAATGGTGAAGAGATGTCTGTAGCCTCCTTCGGTGGTTAGTGAAGTAAACCAGCTAACCACAAACTCAACAAGACCAGAATAGACCCATGTAGGTGAAGTACAAAACAGCAAAACACAGGAAATGACTTTTTTTTTTTTTTTTTGTAATGATTACAATTGTGGTAACGTGTCCCTTACGATTCAGTGCCTGCTTTGTGGAGAGTCTGTGAGGACAAACAACCGCATGACGCCAAAGACCAACGGCTGTATCGTTGACGGTTCACTCCGTCCAACTCTTTGTGGATGTTCTCAGCAGCCACCAAACACCGAAACATCTGGACTTCATTCATGGACCACCGCGTGCACACCGTCAGCCATGTTAAGGAACAAAGAACGCTCGCTGTATCGCTTCTGCCGGGATTTAAAGATGGCGGTTGATTGTTGTGTTTTGTTGTATTGTGTTGTGTTGAAAGAAAGAAAGTAGCACAAAAACTGTTGAATGTATGAATTGTAAGACCCCCCCCCCCGTCTACTCGTTCTGAAGCTGAGGAGGAAGCAGACAGGGATTCCTCTGCTTCGATTTTCTGCACATCCCTCCGTCAACCCTCCGTTAACAGTGGTGGGATGCATCCAATTAATTAAAGGTAAAGTCGTGATCCCTGATGAGACAGGAGACAGACGCCGACCGATAAATCAGGACAGCTCGGTCCTTCAACCGGTCACCCGAGAGATGTCTGAAGATCGACGGCCATTGATGTAATGCACTGAGCTGAAACCAAGGCATTAATTTAAACGCAGAGGCCAATACGAGGTCTGGGTTAAATGTGCAGGCAGACAATCCAGCTTAGGAAAAGCTCGGGAGCTTCTCATGCAGACAGATGTGGGATTTGTCCAGGCTATGGCCGGGACTGGGAAGCGCCGGCTCAGAAGTTGCACACAGTTAATCCTAGTGAGTGGCCGCACTTACTTGACGTACATCACACATTCACAAAAACCTAAATGTGCGTTTCATTCATGTAAAATCAAACGATAAGCTCCCCTGGCCCAGAGACATTAGCACCAACAATCTGAAGGTAGAATGAGCATTAAAAGCCGTCTATTCTTTTCACATTGGTGATTTTAAAACCCATTACGGCTGCTTTTAGGCATCATTTTCAGCCTACCTTTAATGAATTAGAGCATCCTGAAAGCACACGGTGTCTCTGCAGGGATAATATGTGCTGACAGGGGCATTAAAATATCATCATAAACCAAAGAAAACGCAACCTCTTCTTCCTTTTATCAGTGCACTCATGAGTCAATGAAGCAACCCGGTCCATTGTCGCTGGTGTTACGTGATGTCACACAGCGACTTAACCCAATTCATCAAATAACAAAAAAATATTATATTCACTAAGTATTTGGATAAAACTAAGAGGTTTGTCAGAGGCTCCCTGTGTTCTTTGGTATCACTGGTGTTTCCTGCATTTCATTTTAAACAATAGTGAACCAAACACAACAGTTAATGTGAATGTTACACTATCCAATTATTTTCTTTGCATCATTTAAACCACATTGATGAGATTGCCAGCTGTAGGAGTAGTAATATTGGCAGTACTAACAGCCGTCACCGAGTTCAAGACGTTCAATATCTGTTGCTCCACCACATCCAACGCAGTAGGTCTTAGTTAATGGGCATGGGCAGGGCAGGTACGACCTTCATTTTTATACTATGACAAATGTGAATTGACTCAACCGCGCTGTGAGTTTTTTTTGTAAATTTGCTTTTTGTAAAGATGAAGCAGATATGATCAAATGAGTGGAAATAATGTGATAAATAATATTAAAAAACAGACAGATTTGCATTAAGCCCTTGTTGTTGATATCAACAAAGCCAGACAGAAGACAAATCCTTTGAACGTGAATCCATTTGGACCACGCTGCCAAACACTTCCTCCTGCAGAAACTCAAGGTCCCCAGGGCAAACGCAGAGCAAACGCAGAGCAAACGCAGAGACGACACAACACCAAGCAGCTGGCTGATCCTTCTCTTTCATCTGGGTCGGGCTCATTCTGCAATCCATCCATAAACGTCCTCCAAAGTGCATCAATAAATACAAACATGCATCAAAAAAAACACAAAAAAACAGCTTCTGCGTCGAGGCCGAGCTAAACAAAGGGGCTTGTTAAAGCTGAGACCTTCACAATTTCACCACAAATATGTTTAATTCCACTGGGAATCAAGTTGAGCCCGTGACTGCAGACGCTGGAGGGGAAGATTCCGGTAGATGGATTGGTGATGTGACGACACACAAGCTTCGCTAGATTCCAGCAGCAAATCAACACGCAGCAGCTGCTCAAGTCCCCTTTAGATGTGTTGAAGTTGATCCACCCGAAAAACAGTGTCTCATAATGTTCTCACTTATAATCACATCAATGCAAAAACACTATTAGCATGTTTCAGCTGGCACTGTTTTTTTACAAGTCTAAAAAATATCTCGAGAAAATCTACGATAATCATGTTCATGTCTGAGGGAGAACAAAAACGAAGTAGGTTATTAGCTTTAGCAGCGGTGTAATTTGCACTACCTTCACTCAACACTTCTAACATGGACTGAAATGTTAGTTACCATCTTGAATAGCTTGAATACTCTAATACCACAGTAGAGTAGCTAGCGTGCAAGTAAAGTATCTATCTATCAATCTAAATCTGGCACATTCTTGACCATTTGGGGCATAAATAACATACTTGGCCCGGTCATAATACTACTGAAAGTGCCGTGAACAAACGTGGCTGAACCTTCACACCCACATGTCAAAGTAGACTGCAGCTGGTTGGATTGGCAGACGCGTTACAAACGTCTTTCATTTCAAAACCAATGGGGGCGTCTAGGCAGTAGTGTGAAGAGGACCGTAAAAACAACTCCAGTACTCCAGTATGTCAACTTTGTTTGTCCATAACCGTCTTTGTAACTTGATGAAGCAAAGTGGCAGAGACAGGAATGTCTGACCACAGGAATGACACATGACAGCACAATAGCAGGAACATGATCAACATCATGACGGCGTGCAATCAGGTCGTCTTTCATGCACGTGTCAGAGGATGTGTTTGCTGTCACATCGGGGCCGTTGGACGCAGGGTGACGTTGCAGCAAAACACCATTACAGCCTTCGCAGTGCCGGCATCCGTATTTACACACACACACACACACACACATCTGGACGTCGTCTTTTTCATAAACCCCCACCCCGCGCTCACCACTGTTTACATGTGCCAGTTCGGTGCACTGGAGCCGTCAAACGTGACAAACAGCAGCCTTTTTTTTTTTCCGTTCACATCTGCAAACCCATTAGTCTGAAGCCCATTACGAACAAACCACGACGCTTTTGTCTCAAACGCAGAGTGAGAATCCGGGCGATAAATAATGCAGGCCGTGATGGATTGGTCTAATCTTAATGCAGCTGCTCGGCATTGATTACTGCCGAGCAGGAAGAGGTGAGAGCGTCTTTCAGGGAAATCCAACCTGCCCGGACACTCCACGTTCATACTCCTGGTTCTGGTCAGCATCAGGTTGGTAGCCTCTGAGGCCTCGTCCACACACCTGTTTTTTTTAAAGTCGGAACAGAAAACAAGGACACAAATTCCATTAAATTACAGGCTTCGCTCAGTGGTGGCTTAAAATGTGCAACGTGTCGAGAAGCATCCTGTCGCAGCTTCAAGTGATTTCACTGCAACACGCGCATCTGCCAGCTCAGTCGGATGAATACAACACACGTCCACCGGCTCACACAGCTCAAAAGACACAGCAAGTGTCCTCCTATAAACAGAACAGGCGCTATGCAGGACAGCGTTTCTCGTCAAGGCAAAGAGGAGCAGCTTTAAATATAGTCTGTGGTGGTGATCGCTGCCCCCCCCTCCCTCATTGTCCCTCCTCCCTGACAAACTCACACTCGCTCGCACATAAATACACATTTGCCACTTCTCCTCCACTTCTTGCTTTGTGTTGTTTTGTGATTCCAAACGGGAACAAGCAGCCTGAGCACTGAAGCACCTGCAGAAAACAAACGCGAGATTTCCTGTTTTCACGAGCGGAGACGACAGAACTGGATTGTACGGTTCCCTCCTTCGTTCACGCTTCATTTTAAAACAATCGGTTGAACAGAGTCGACGCCTTCAACGGATTCGTCATCGCGACGTGACGTGACGTGACTTCAAACCAAACCAGGGGAGAGTGATCCGACGTTGCAAACTCATCATGATGATTCAGACCAGAGCAAACGAACTCAGTGTGACAGCGCCTTTAAAAAAAAAGGCTTTTCGGCTGTTTTGCACGAGCAACAAACTAAACTGTCAGAAATGTTTTTACCACGAGCGACAAAGAGACATGTCAGCTGAGGTAGCAAAGATAAAGCAACACGTACAGAAAGCTCCGGAACCCAAGGACGGAACAGCAGCTTTACAGAAACTCATCGACAGAGTTCGCTGCTCGTGTCCTCCACTGCTGTGATTTCAAAGAAACGTCTCACTTATGTCTGCTTTCCTTTCTGCTTTGGTTGGGGCCTTGTGAGTCTGCACCATCTTGTAATGTTATCACAGGTCATGTGATCCCCCGGAGAAATAAAAGCCTTGAACCAATGCATCACTGACTGCACAGAGCACCGATGTGACACACAAGAGCAATGGAGGCGCAGGCGATCGTTAATATACTCTCATGACCGCGTTTGACAGTCTGCAGTTACTGTCTGGAAACGTGCCACCGACGGCGTAAAACAAGCAGGCTGATGTGAGAGAAGTTCTTGACGTAAGCACGTTCTGCCCCCCCCCCCCCCCCCTCCTGCAACACTCCAATCGTCCACTCGGACTGCAGCGATTTCTGTCATTAACTGGTGGAGTTGTGACTGAATTAGCTGCATAACTGGAAGATGGGTAAGATACACACAGACACACACACACACACACACACACACACAGACAGACACACACACCTACACAGACACACACACACACACACAGACACACACACACACACACACACACACACACACACACACACACACACACACACACACACACACACACACACACACACACACAGGTGGGTGCGGTTGGGAGTTGCCACTAAAAGCCCCCCTCCCCACCCCCTTAAGGACATGTTACCTGTAGTGTTGTTCTGGCTGCTTTAGAATAATAAAAAAGTTTTTCATCAAAAAAAGTTACATTAAAGCACCTTTATGCTTTTATAGTTTTTCTGTATTATAAATACTGCAAAAAGATTCATTTGCATTAATATTTCTTTAAATATATGTGTTATCATTTATTTTTATTACTGATTATTTCATATATTCTATTTAATTATCTAGGTGTGACTGCACACCGTGGATAAAAAGAAACAATATTTTGATTAATGCAGAAAGGTTAAAAAAACAAGATGAAATAAAACCCAATTTGTTCATTTAGTACCAGCAATGTGGATGTATTGTAGGATATCTACATACATGACCTCTGAGTGGTGAACTGACCTGAATTCATGGACTGAAATGAGTGCATTTGTTCATAATTTTTGGAGCATTTTGCCTCAGAGCTGCTTGAACAAGTAAAAGACATGTGCCCGGCCCCACCAGCAGGACTAAGGAGACCTGCTGCTGTAGAAGCGGAGCCAGCGGAGCCTGTGTCCATGTCCAGCTGTAAAAATAACGTCTCACAGCGCCGTGTTACGTGGTACTCAGCTCATATTCCAGCGGACGTAGAGTACGTCTTGTTCCGGCAGCAGCTGGACTCACAGACCGCTGGACGCGTTCCTCCAGTACAATCAGGTCCAAACTAACCGTTTGTCCCTTCGACAAATGAGAACGCAGACAGCGTTCCTGTGGAAAAGGTGTACGTTTACCATGAAGTGTCAACAGAGGCCGTCTGAGGCAGAGTGAACTCTGTCAACAGTGAGCGGATCTAACACCAGACAAACCATCTGAAAATCTAAAGATGGATCCCAGCATAGTCTTAGGTGGGTTCTTTTTTCTACCTAAATTACATTTCACTTAACCATGAATCTATTTTTATTTCCAGATTCGATTGCAAAACCACAACTTCCCGTGCCCTATGCAGCGCACACGTGTAAATTCACGTAATCGACATTGTAATCGACAGCCTTTCTTCACACGGAGCTCAAAGTGATTAGTGAAGCTGCTGAGTGAGTGACGTGGCTACAAATTGGTATTTTATCAGGACAACACAACAGCTTCCCACCGGCCCTCGACGCCACAGAGGAGCAGCCCGCAGCTGGACACCCCCTCGACTAAAGGTGATTAGTGATTAGTAACTGAAAGGTGTCCGGTTGAATGTTTGGCACCAGACAGGACAAACAGGACGAAGTCTAACAATCACAATCACACATCTCGATCATGTTCTCTCCTTTGGACCAAACAATGACTCAGATGACTCAAAGACCAACGCTGTACATGAAACCATGTCTGCTGCTGCAATAACAATTAGCAATTTACACAAGTGACTCTCTCATTGTTGAGTCTGTGCTGACGCGCACGTGCCACATGAATCAGATCTCATTTGTTCTGAGTGCGGTTTAACATTCACATTGGGTGCAAATGAAATTTAAAACATTTAAAACAACAACAATATTTAACATACGGAAATCTACGTAAATCTTTGCAGACATCTTTGTACACATGTCCCCAAAGTCTTTTTAAAAATAATACCAAAAAAAAAAACATTTGATGGCAACTGTACAAACATGCATGTGACGCTGTGAATGACGTGCAGCTATGAAGACTGACAGGCGATAACGACGGATTGTGTGATCGCATGTACGGCTGTCAACACTCGGACACCTCGGACTGAGTCAGTGATGAGTCCCACCGAATACTGGCTGACTGCATGTCACCTCGGAGAGAGAGAGAGTGTGTGTGTGTGTGTGTGTGTGTGTGTGTGTCGCAGTCATGTCGCAGCTGAGGGGCGGGGGGGAATGTACGTAATGCGTGTGAAAACGTCAGACACAATGTCAGTTCGCTGTGACGCTGCTTCTGTAAAAAAAAAAGTCCCTGGAGAAAAAAGAAAAGTGTGACTCACTCAGATCAAATGTTTATATTTTATTCTTTACTGACGAGCTCTAGAGTAACGAATCCACCAAGACCGTTGGTGGGGGTACCTGATCCGTTAGCAACATAAACAATAATAATGATAT